>PVJC01022981.1:0-26803 GCA_004026665.1 Murina feae
GGACGGACGTTCGGACGTACCTTCAGCTCCCGGAAGAAGACGCTGCTCCTGGCCCACTCGACGATGGAGAAGAGCGTCTGGTCCGCCATCTTGCACATGAGCCCGAAGGTGCCCAGCCGCTCGTGCTTGCCGCGGCCGGCCTGCTCCTGCTGCAGGTAGGCGGCAATCTTGGCCTGCACCTGCGGCTCCTCCGGTTCACACTTGAGCAGCTCCAGGATGAGGTGCGGGACGCCGGCCGGGGAGCTGGAGGCGTAGCCGTCCAGGTAGGGGTAGCCCAGGAGGGACTCGGGCGAGCTGGAGTAGGGGTCGGGGTACTCGGACTTGATGGCCCGGCCGGGGAAGGGGCCGTAGGGCTGGTAGCCCTGCAGGCTGCTGCCGTGCGGGGGCATCGCCATGCTGATGGGGGAGGTGACGAAGGGGCTGCGGTCGTAGTCCGAGGGGGGCAGGGCGGCGTGGCTCAGCGGGAGGCCCTTGGAGGCCGAGTGGATGTTCTGGATGGTGGAGGAGATGCCCAGCTCGGGGGGCATCGCCTGGATCACCTGCGACATGGCCTCCAGCTTCAGTCCGTTGGCGCGGATGAGCGCCCTCTTCTGCTGCTTCAGGGCGCGGTCCCGCTTGTACATGGGCCCGAATTTGTTCCTCCCTCCGCGCATCCGGTCGGCCCTGACCGCTGGAGGGGGGGAAACGGGGGGTGTGAGTGCGACCTCGGCTACCAGGCAGGCCCCTGGCTGGGCAGCTCTGCGGTCGGAGAGCGTGCGGTCCCAGCGCGACAAGGTTGTGGGTTCGTAACCTTGCAGGCCGCCGCCTTGCGGGGCGCAGACAAGAACCGCCTGATGAGCCCTGGCCGGCATGGCTCAGTGGGTAGAGCGTCGGCCTGCGGACGGAAGGGTCTCGGGTTCGATTCCGGCCAAGGGCACAGGCCCAGGAGGCAGCCGGTCCATGATTCTCGTCCCTCACTGACGCTTCTCTCTTTCTCTCTCCCCTGCCCCCATTCCTCTCCGAAATTAATGAAAATACATTTACAAACAAAAAAGAACCCACCAACCCACGCATCAATAAGTGGAACTACAAATCCATGCTTCCCTCTCACTCCCCCTTCCTCTCGCTCTGAAAACCAATCCATAAATAAAAGGATTTTTTTTTTTAAAAAAGATGTAAGCCATGCGCACTCCCCAGGTTGACAACCCTTTAGAAAGACGGACCAGAAACAGCACGTGCGTTTCTGTCTTTACATGAGTCCTCCACTATTCTCCCCGAAAAGGCCTGTCCTCATAATTCACGAATTGTTTCCTCCAGGTGTGTTTTCCATCAAAAAAAAAAAAAAAAAAAAAAATCCCTCCCTTCGGGGCCGGGGGAGATTTCCTAATTGTCGCCACGGCCACGCGTACAGGACACGCTGTCTCGCCGGGAGGAGCGTCTGTGTCTGCGTTTCTACTGCGAGGATCGGCTTCTCTCCTGCTGGATACGTTGTCACTCTCTTTACAGAATCCCGAGCTGCCGGGAGCAACAAGGCATCAAACGACCCGCTTCTCGATTCCACCGGCACTGTTTGCCGCCTCCTCCTCAGCCACGGAGGCCCAGTTGCCGCAAAAATGGTTGGGGCCGTCCTTTTCTTAGGAAAAAATAAAAAATGAAAAAGGTTTCCGCCCGGACTCTTCCCCCCGGGCCCGCAGGGGTCAACGGCAACCAGGCCGACGCCAGGGGCCCCGACAGCCCCCAGGACGTGTGGCAGCGGCCAGAGGTCAGGTTTTTTTTTTTTTGTTTTTTTTTTTTGAGCTTTTTATCTTGGATTAGCCGAACATTAAAAATGTATGGGGAGCGCGAGGTGTCCAGACCGAACACGAGAGGATGAGAGGTGTTCATGGGGATGAGAATTTGCTGAATGTTCAGTTGTTTTTGGTCGTCCCCGGCGGGAAGGTACGGCGGGCACCCACGCGGTTACAGCGAAGCAAGCGAACGCTTCCAGAGAGAGAAACGCAGGTTTTTTCTTCTGTTAAGAAAAACAAATCAGCCGGCCCGCCCCGGGGCGCAGTGGTGGAGCGCTGACCTCTGACCCGGGAGGTCAGGGTTCGATTCCCAGTCAGAGGGGCACAGGCCCGGGGTTGCGGGCTCCGTCCCCAGTAGGGGGCGTGCAGGAGGCAGCCGGTCCATGATTCCCTCTCATCGTGGATGCTTCTCTCTCTCTCTTGCTCTCTCTCTCCCCTTCTAAAATCTATAAAAAAAAAACAACAATGTGTTTTTTTTTTTAAAGAAAAGCTCGCACACGCACAAAAACACGAGCGGCCGGCACACGTCGGTGGAACGCACGGCTCCTGACGGCTGTGCCTGCCACGGACTCCACCTGTGAAAGGCTGCGGGCGCGGGGCTGGGGACCAGACAGGCCGTCTGCGTCCGTCCGAGGCCACACGTTAGCCCGGCCGCCTGCCCGTGTGCCGCCGCGGCCGGCTCGCCCCCTCGAGGGGAAGTCTAACGGGGCTTCTGGGAGGGCAGGCTCGTGGCTCCTGGCGAGGAGTCTGTGCTTTTTCCATGTTTCCTGCTTCTCAACTTTTTTAAAAAATAATTTCATCCTGCGAGCTCCGTCGTTACCTTGATGTGAAAAAGCGTTTTCCCACGCTACCCCAGCGACACCCTCCCGGAGAATGTTCTTCTGACAAGTAGAGGGTTTAATCCCGGCTCCGGATCCGGGTAATTGATTGTTACGCTTACGACAACCAAGGCTATCGTTTTTTAAAAAAAATTCCCTCCTGGCTGCCGTAGCTCCGAGGTTGAGCGTCGACCTGGGAACCAGGAGGTCACGGCTGGATTCCCGGGTGGGGCACAGGCCCAGGTTGCGGGCTCGGTCCCCCGTGTGGGGCGCGCAGGAGGCAGCCGGTCCGTGATTCTCTCTCATCATGGATGCTTCTCTCTCTGTGTCCCTTCCTCTCTGACATCACTAAAAACATATTTAGGGGGGAAAAAAAGATTCCAATCAAACTTTTCCCAGGGCATTCTGATTTGAAAGCTTAAAAGAAAAAGGATTTTCCCCCCCCCCACATTATTTTTATTTGTTTTCAGCTGAATTGCTCGAGTCTTGCTGTCATCTATCCTGCTTTTATTTTGAGACAAGTCACGTGGAATAATTTTATAAATGCAGCTATTCCTCAAACCGACGACAACAACAACAAAAATGGTGGGGCCCTGACCAGGGTGGCTCAGCGGATAGAGCGTCGGCCTGCAGACTCAAGGGTCCCGGGTTCGATTCCGGTCAAGGGCATGGACCTTGCGTGCGGGCACCTCCCCAGTGAGGGGTGTGCAGGAGGCAGCTGATCGATGTTTCTCTCTCATCGATGTTTCTAACTCTCTAGCCCTCTCCCTTCCTCTCTGTAAAAAAAAAAAAAATCAATAAAATATATTTTAAAAAATGGTGGGGAGGGGCAAGGCCCACAACTCCGATATTGACGTCGTTTTTTTCTCAGTCGACTTGCCAAGGGCTGTGACGGAACACAGACTATTCACGGAGCCCACGGCACATAAAGCCTGACACATCACGGCCAACGGCGTTGAAAGACCCGGGAAATAAGGTCCCTCGGGTAGACGTCATCCCACAGGCCAGGCCCGGCGGCGGCCTGCGGGGTCCTCACCTTCGAGCTTCATGCCCACACTAAGGCATTTCTGGAACCGGCAGTACGGGCAGCGCTTCCTCTGGGTCTTGTCGATCTGGCAGCTCTGGTTCTCGATGCACGTGTACCTCTTGTTGTTCTGCACGGTTCGCTTGAAAAACCCCTGGAAGACGCGGGGGGGACACATTATGCAGCCATCGCCCACCCGTCTCTCCCGTGGCTTCACAGGCAGCTCCTCTCCTTGGGCCACGGGGGCCCCTCTTGGGGGGCTGCGACTTGTTTGCCAATTTCACGAGGCCCACCCTCCCCACCAAGCCCAGGAGATGGCCTCCCGGTTCCATTCCTGAAGCTCTACAGCCCACCTTGGGGGAGACTTGGCGGAAGGACCCACCATTTCATCTCCACGTCTCAGAGAAAAAACACCTTCTATAGGGACCAGTGCTTCTCTCCTCCCCGGACCCCACACCCCACACCCCACAGCCTTCAAGTCCAGGGAGAGGGTCTTAGGGAGGCCTGATGCAATCTCAGGGACAAACTACTGCAAAAAAAAAAAGAAAAAAGAAAAAAAAAAGCCAGTGGAAAACCTGAGGAGCAGAACGCCTCACGTCTCCTGCAGATGTCAACACGAGGTTGTTAAAAGCAAAAGGATTTGAGGAGTAAAAATGGGGGAGACGTTCCTAATTCCCCTGGAATGCGTTCCAGGATGAGAACTCTGTTCAAAAAAAAAAAAAAAAGAAAAAAGAAAAAGAAAAAAAAAGTGAAACGAATGTGAAAGCACACAGCAGGGACCCAGAGTGTGTGTTTCCCTGTGAAACGCGTGGCTTTAGGACACAGCAAGTGTTTCCAGGCGGCTGTGGCCTCTGTTTACCCTCCCGGCCATAAAGGGAGGCAGTTTTACTTTGTGACAGAGAAGCAAGGGTGTTTCCTGGCAGGGGCTGAAGTCACTGCACCCAGCTTTCTGCTTAAAAAATAAAAAAATTTTTAAAAAAAGTTGGAAAGCGGCGCGCACGGCACTCCCTGGGCACGGACAGGCGACGTCTGAGACGAGCCCCTTCGGTCTGAAATCACTCACGACGCGACCCCTGGGGCCTGTGCCTTCCTCCCGTGCAAACGGGTCCCTGTGAGGGCTGCTCTGTCGGGAGCGAGGAGACCCGGCTTGCTGTCCCTCGCCGTATAAATTCCCGGGAGCCCCCACAATTATTTCGGGAGTAAATCAGGGCGAGCGAGGGCATGCGGCTGGGAATTGAGACTTTTATGTCGGTGGGAAATGAATGCCTGGTCCCTCCGCTCGGGGTGGGGGGGGGCGGCGGGAGGGGGACTGGCCGGTGGCGATGCACTCGGAGCCTCTTTGTCACGGCTCCCCGGAGAACAGCAGCGCCTTAAATAGAGATAAGTCACGCGGAATCAATAGTTGGGGGCTGTTACAAGCAGAAGGCTTCTTGCGGCGACCCCATAAACTATCCGGGAGCCGCGAGAACGGCAAAGTTTTCTAAACACCATCCATTTCTTTGCCCTTTGAATTAAAGGAGACACATATTTCCAAGAATCATCTCTCTAGGACGGTCTCCTCTCTCTCTTTTTTAAAAATTGAGTCTTAAAAATAAGAAAAAGGCAGCCACAGGTCGCTTGAAGAAGTCCCCCCGCCCTCGGGGGGGGTGGTTTAGGGCTGGTTTTGGCGCAGAAGGCCCCCTTTTCTCATCTCAGGGGACCGGCCGTGCGCGTGTGGTTCTCACCTTGCAGCTCTCGCAGGTGAGGAGCCCGTAGTGGTAGCCGGACACCTTGTCTCCACACACGGGGCACAGCTCCTCCAGGTCCTCGTCGTAGGAGTAATTCACCATCTTAAACTGAGACACTGGAAGAGAAGAGACAGGACGGGTCCCGGGTCGCCCCACATCCCGCAGGGACGGGTGCTGCCGCCGAGGGTGGGGACGGGCGCGGGCAAAGTCCGCCAGGAGGCAAGAGACAAAAGTAAAAAAAAACACTGGGGTTGTGCTCCGGAGTTCTTGCGAGAGCGACAGCGAGAAAGCCAAACTTCCTTTTAAAAAATTATATATATATATATATATTTGTCTTCTGTGACACAGGCACGGGCCCCCGGCGCACGCAAGCCTGCAAAGCCGGCAATCGCGCCAGCAGAAAACACTGCAGATTTCTGTGAAAACTCCTTTCAAAGTCCCCAACGCCTCACCTTTGCCCGAGGGCCAGAAGCAAGCACCCCCGACACCCCCCCCTTCTCTCTCCTCCCTCCAGGAAGTTTGCAGCCAGCACCTCCCGGGAGGGGCGGCCGCAGGGAGCAGGCCCTTGGCGGGGACACTCCAGCCCCAACCCCGGCTCCGGGCAGCCCCCTTCCCCCGGGCTCCCCCGGCTCCGGGCCGGGACTGGAAGCGACAGGGACCCCTCTGGGCTCTGGGTTCCGATGCTTTGTTTCATCTCCCTTCTGCACACCCGCCCGCCTGGGAAAGGGAAAAGGAAAAAAAAAAAACAAAAAACGGGGGAGACGCCCCGCAGGAAACATGGAACATAAAAGGGGAGAAGAAACTCGGGAGAGGCCGCCAAGTCCTGCCATAACTTCGCGGGGTTTTCCACCCTCGCCCTGCGGTCGCCCCGGTGGAAGTTCCACCGAAATCCGGCCGCCTGGCAGGGATGGGGAGCCCCCCGCACCCCGCCTTCCTGGGACGCGGCCCCGCCGAGCGAGCCAACGAGCGTCCCGCGTGGGGCGAGGTCTGTGCACACGGGCAGCGGCCCGAGAGGTCCCAGATGGTACCTGGTCCGGTCCCTTCCCGAGACTCCACGTCCACGCGGCGGGGACGGACGGACGGACGGACGGGTCGCGCAGCCCGGCCACCGCGCGCGCTCGCGCCGCGTCCTGGGAGCCCCCGGGGCGCACTCGCCTCTCGCCCGCGGGTTGCTCAACCTCCGCCGCCGCCGCCGCCACCGGCAGGCAAACAGCCGCCCCGTTTGTTTTAAGTTAATCAGTGGCGCTCGCGGGGGGCGGGGTGGAGGGGGATGGGGAGCCGGGGAGCGAGCGCAAGTTCCCTGATTTGTTTACCAAAAAGGAAGGAGGAGCGGCCGCCCCCCGTCCCAAGTCCCGGCCGCTCTGTCTGTCACCAGCGGCTTCCCGGCCAGGGACTCGCTCTTGGTGTGTGTTTTGTGTTGTTTTTTTTTCCTCCCTTTTAAGTGAAGTTCTTTGCAAAATTCCTGTAAAGAGTCCTCGGGCCCAGGGAAGGGCCTTGGGGGACGGGGCGTCTCGGGGCGCTGGTGGTGGGGCGCCCGGCACCGCGGGTTCGGACCCTGACTCAGAGGCTAACCCTGGGGCAAGGGCAGCGTTGGGGAGAGGACCTGGGGGAAAGGGGGGCTCCCTCAGGGGACGCGCCTCGCTCTTGAGGACCTGGGGGTTCGGGGAGGCTGGAGGATCGTGGCCCCGTCTCTCCTGCAGCCCGTGCCTCGCTCCAGGCGTGTTTTTTCGGGGGAGGAAAGGGTGCTGCGCCCAGCCTGTCCTTCCGGCTCCTCCACCACCAACCAAGTGACCTCCGACTTCGCGCCTCCGGGGCACAGGGAGGCCGCGGGGTTTCGGGGACCCGGGGACCCTGGACCGAGGAGGCCGGGGCGGGGACACCCTTAGAAAGAAGTGAACACGGAGGCCGCGCGGAGGGAGAGAGAGACGCCGTGTGGCCGCGACGCGGGGCCGCCCGTGGGCGTCTGGGGCTCAGCACCCCGCACCCGCCAGGCGCTCGGGGAAGGGCGTCGGTCGGGGCACAGGAGGCCCCGTCGTGGACGAGCGGAGGGGACGGCGGGGCCTCGGGAGCCCGAGGAGAGGGTCCCCCCTGCGTTGCGCGCGCCGCGCTGTCCGGGGACCGAGCAGCCGCTTCTCCCCGCGGGTCGGCCTGTGGCGCGTTCCCGGCCGAGACCCGGGAGCCAACGCGGGGATGGGGCTCCCAGTCCCCAAAGCTGCGCTCGGAGGGAGCGGCGCGTCCCAGGCGGCTGCGGAGGAGCCTGGGGCGCCGGGGCCGAGGACTTTTTCCCGGGGACGCCCCTCTCCGACTTCACGGGGAAAACGTGGCCGTGGGCTTCCCCTCCCGTCTCCCCACAAACCCTTCCCCCGCCTCCCGGGCCGCGGGTGCCCCGGGGACGCACCAGGTCGGGCCGCTGGGCAGGAACTTCGCTTCGGGAACTTCGCTTCGGGAACTTCGCTTCGGGGCGCGAGCTCCACGCGCGCCCCGGGCTCCCCTCTCGCGGCAGCTGGCGGCGGAGGGTCCCCCGATCGCCTTCGCCGCGCTGCGCCCCCACCTCCCCACTGAGCGGGGACCCCAAAAACCGACAGGAAAGGCCTCCTCGGGTCACACGTGCGCCCCTGCAGCCCCCCTGTAAGTTGGTCTCTGCGGCCTCGGCCCCGGGGACTCCCGCAGCTCTCCCTGGAGGGTCGGAGACACCCCGGGTCGCGGGGCGGCCACCGCCTCCAAGCCGCCCGCCCGCCTCTCCGCCAGCCGGTTCCCCCCCGCGCGGCCGGGCACCGTCAGGCCCCGAGGCCGAGCGCCGCGCTGAACTCTGCTCCCGGTCCCGCCCGCTCGTCCCGGGGCGGCAGGAAGCGCGCTGGGGGCGCAGGGCCCGCACATCCGCGCGCGGGAAGGGGGAGGACGGAGGGGCGCCGGCGGCTCTTCCTCGCATTGTTCCCTCCCGGCCCGGGGCCGCGGCGGCAACTTCTCCGGGGCTTGGCGCGGCCGGAGCCGGCCTGGCGACTTGCGCATCGCAGCGCAGACCCGGCCCGCGAGAGGCACCGTTGTGGTCGGCGCCCCGGGGGCCGGGGAACCCACGCAGGACCCCCGCCCCCGGGCCTCGCTCCGGGCTGCGGCGAGGGGCGAAGCTACGCGGTCTCCCCCGCCAACCCCAACCCCAACCCCAACCGCTCGGGCAGGACCCGCGCAGAGCCCGGCGCTGGGGCCCAGGCATCTCAAGGGGCCGTCCCGGGGCGCGCACCTCGGCCCGGGGGTGCCATCTGCACTCTCACCCCCAAGACCAGCCCCGCGGGGTCCCCTGCTCCTTCCGCGGGGCGCGTTCCTGAGCACAGGGCTCCCCACCCGAGCGCGCTGGCTTCTCCCCACGCGTCCCCAGGGGCTGGGAACCCGCTCGGCTCCGCTGGGACCCTCCTCCCCACCCGCCGCCGCCGCCAGCCCGAAGCCGCCGCGCCGGTGGCCGGAGAGCGCGCAGCTTCTCTCTCCTCCGTGAGAACCGGGCGGCCCGGGAGGCAGAGCTGGGCCAGCGGCCGCCTCGCCCGGCTCTCGGGGGCCGTAAACTTTCGCGGCTGGGGAGGCGGCCCCCCACCGCGGCGCCACCCGGGACCGGTCACCCCGCTTACCTTGCATGGCTTCCGGCATCGGCCCCTGGTCCCCGTGCGCCCGCGCCAGCCCCAGCGCCTCCGTCTCCACTTTGGGTAGCATGACCGGGCGGCCGCGCGCGGGGCTCGGCGCTGCCGGTGCGTCTGGCGGCCCCGCACCCGGGCAGGAGCGTCCCGAGGGCTCCGCCCGCCTCCGCCGCCTCCGGGGCCGCGAGTCCGGACCCCCGCGCCCCGGCCAGCGCCGCCCCCGGAGCCGCGAGGAGGAGGCAGAGGCGGGGGAGGCGGGGGAGCGGCGGCCGGGCGCGCGCGGGCTCGGCTCCGCGAGGGCGGAGGCGGCGGAGGCGGCGGCGGCGAGGGCGCAGCGGCCCGGGGCGCGGATCCCGACCGGCGGAGCTCGGGGGAGAGGCGCCTCCCGCCTCCGTGCGCGCCGCGGGCTCAGGGTGCGCAGGGACCCGCGCTCGCCTCTCCGCGCCTCTCCGCGCCTCGCCCTCCCGCGGCCGCTCCTGCTCCCGGGCGCGAGCGGTCGCGGTCACAAGTAGGAGGTGAAGTTGCGGCCCCGCTCGCCCGCCTCCTGCCCGCCTCCCGCGGGTCCCAGGGCCGCCTCGGGCAGCCCCGGAGGCGGACGGCGCCGGAGGGGAGAGGGACCGGCGGGGACGGAGGTGAGCGGGGCCGGGAGGCCGGGCTGAGGCTGATGACAGCGGCCGGGGACGCGGGTTCCGGACTCGGGCCGGACCGCAAGCGCCAGCCAATGAGGACGCGGCGCACACGCCCCGGTCCCCGCGCCCCCCCCAACCTCTGCCCCGCGCCTCCCCCTCCTCGCCTTTCCCGCGCCCTGGCCTGGGGCGGGGGACGCGGAGGCTCCGGGTCTTACGCGGGCGAGCGGCGACCTCTAGCCTGAGCGCTGGGGCGGCATCGGCGTCCGCGAGCCCAGGGCAGGCGGCCGGGGAGAGGGGTGGAGGGTCGGGGGTGGGAGTGGGGGTGGGTGGGGGGTCCGGGGTGCGCCCAGGCGTGTGCGGCGGGTGAGGGGCTGAGCGGGGAGGAGCCTGCACGCCCCCGGCCAGCACCTGGGGGAAGGAGGGGTGGGCGCCCGGTCCCTGGAGGCAGGGTCTGCGGGCTCCACTCCCCGAGGCACTCGGCGCGCGTGGGCCCAGGGACAGCCGCCCCGCCGAGAGGTCACTCACTTGCGGGGACTCGGAGGAGCCGCTGGCCGCTTCTCCCCTCTCCTCCAGCCGCTCCGTCGCTGAGAGACGCCGCTCTCCCCTCCCCAACCCCAGACGCTCCTGGCGCGGGGCGTCCTAAGTTTCGGGGAACTGCGTTCCAGGCGGAGCGCTTTCCTTTTTCTTTAATTTTCAAAAAGTATTTTTTAAAAATTGATGTCAGAGAGGAAGGAAGGAGGAGGAGGAGGAGAGAGAAGCAGCCACGATGAGAGGGAATCATGGACCGGCTGCCTCCTGAGCGCCCCTCACTGGGGTGGAGCCTGCAGCCCGGCCTGTGGCCTGACCTCCGGGTTCTCAGGTCGGCGCTCCACGCTCCACCACTGAGCCTCCCGGGCCAGGAGGGACTTTTCCTTGAGGTTCTGCGGTCTCTGGTGGGACCAGCGCCTGAGGCCCCGGAGGCCCGGCGCTTGCTACCAAGTAGCAAAGACCCATGGCTTAGGCCGCGTCCCGGGGGCACCAGACCCGCCACGTGTTACAAGTTTTCAGATCTCACCCCCCAGGAGACAAAAGGCATTTCCCCCCATTTTCAGATTCCCCGTGAGACGCCTGGATGGTGTCTGCACGGAGGCGGGTTGTCACCAGAGTCCAGAGACCTCCACCGAGTCTCAGTGAGTGAGTGGTGTGGAGACCAGCCATTCAAAGGGCTCCCCACCTGCCTGGGGGCGAGGGGGGCTGAGGTCTACCCCACTCACTGCTCTGCGCCAGCTGCTCTGATAGGAATGGGGTGCTCACCCCTACCCCCCCCCCCCACCTGTATGCGTGGCTCTCGGCATGGACTTGTCTTATGGAACTCCACACTCTAAGCCACTGAAATCTCAGGTTTCATAGAAACATGTAAACGGGGGTGATGGTGTGGGGGGGGGGGCGGCCACTAGTTTGCAGGGGGAATGGACTGGATCATGAAGTTGCTCAGATGTGCCCAATGGTCTCCCGTGACCCTGTCAACCCGTTGCCAGATGCCCAACCCGGCCAGGTGTGGCTTTGACCTATAAACTTGGACCTATGAACCTGAAGGTCACAGGGTCTTGGGCTGGGTGTCCAGTAGGGGGCGTGCAGGAGGCAGCCCATCAAGGATTCTCTCTCATCATAGATGTTTCTCTCTCCCCCTCTCCTTCCCTCTGTGACATCAATAGAAATACGTTAAAAAGACACCAGGGCAGGAAGGCAGGAGGGCAGGGATGGGGAGGGGAGAAGCTTGCTCTTCTGAGAACCACAGCCTCCACCCCATGCGGCTCAGGACCCCCAGGCGGTGCGTCTCAGAGAGGCGAGGGCGCACCCCCTCCTCCCAGTCCGGGGCGCAAGCGGAGGAGACGCCCCAGGAGCCCCTCTGCCCACCTCGTCCTGATGGCTCATGCCTGACCCTCGACCCTGCAATGTCGCTGCCCCCTCACCCTGCTTCCCCCGCGTGGCCTGGGGGGCGTCTGGCGTGGAACCCCCTCCCCAGGAGGAGCCCCGTGGCCTGCGACGCCTCGGTCACCCGTGGGGGCGGGGGTCCCGGGGGCGGAGGCCACAGTGGGAGCGGGGAGGCCGCTGATCCGAGGAACCCCATCCCCCGCCGGGTCGCCATCCGCTGGGGCTCGGGGCACCGTCAGCGCCCCTGAGTCCCCTCCGCGCCCCCCGCGTCTTTGTCGACGGGACGGGCCTCCCGGGCGCATCCTTGCGGCCCTCCTACCCCCACCCCGCGTGTGCGCGCTGATGGACAGCGGCGAGGACGGAGGCTGATGCGCGGGAGGCCCTGCAGCCTGGACCAGCGGGGGAGGCGCGGTCCTGGCAGAGTCCATCCCCAGAGTCCATCCGGCGCGCGCCGGCTGCAGCCCAGGGGTCAGCTCCCCTCCACCCCCTGCACCTCCGGAGGGTCCACCCCTGACCTCCCGCCCGCAGCGCCCCGAGCGACCTGCCCTGGACCCCGCTCCACGCTGCAGGGATCCCCCCGCCGGGGTCCTCGGAGTCAGTTCACGGTCCCTGGGCCTGACCAGCGCAGGTCCCAGAGGCTGGGGTGGGGGACCCACTGCCCTCCACACCCCTCCCCGTGCCTAGGGGCCGGGCGCCTGCGGGAAGCCCGGCAAAGACCCCCCTCTCCTCTCCCCTTCTCCTCCCTCCTCCCCGCGGGCAAATCTGCATCCTTGGGAACAGCTTCCCAGGCCTCCTCCTTGGCGTTTTGAAGAAACCAGAGGAATGGATTCCTCTCCTCCCAGCGCGGGTCTACTTCTCAGCCTCAGAAGGAACTTGCATTTTCAGAAAAATCTCTTAGAAGAAACTGCAGAGGAGGCGGCTGATCAGCCCCGTGGCCTCGGGCGCCCAGGCCACTGGAAAAGCCCATCAGAGGCGCTGGGCCTCCCCCCGGAAAGTGAAGTTCAGCTGGAACCCGAACCCCGAGTCCCGGGCGCTGGGTTTTAAGGTAAATCTGGGCTCCAGGAACCCCTCCCCCAGGCCACCTCCCACTCCTGCCTGAGGGAAGGGTGAGGTTTGGGAGTCTGGCCCACGAGTGGCCGTCTGCAGCTCTCTCCATCTCTCTCCAGGTCGCTGTAGCCCCAGCGGGTTTGGCTCGGTGGACAGACCATTGGCCTGGGGACTCAAGGGTCCTGGGTTCCCTTCAGGTCAAGGGCACCAGCGGGCCTGCAGGCTCCCTCCCCAGGGAGAGGTGTGCAGGAGGCGGCGGATGCAGGATTTTCTCCTTGACGTTTCTCTCTCTCTCCCCCTCTCCCTCCTTCTCTCTGAAATCAGTGAAAACAGACAGAAGATAACCTCGCCCAGACTCCATCGCCTCAGGGTGTCCCACCCTGCGGGCCCCACCCTGGAGCCCGCCTGAGGCCTCACTTCCCCTGGGGGGTGAGAAGAGGGAGGCATCCTGTAGCAGCCTCGTCCTTAATCCCCAAAGGCTGCTCAGAAGACAGCCTGAAGCCACCCCTTGGATCAGCCGGGACAGGAGTTGTCCCTCCAAATGGAGCGTGGCTGTCGGAACCTCACTCCGGGCCGAGGGGCCGGGTAAACCGCTGGGCCTCTTGGTGCCATTTTCAGCAGTAACAGGGGGTCCGGCCAGACAGAGCCAGGAAGGCAGCTGTGGGTGCAGGCCAGCTCTCCTGTGCTCCCCCCTTTTATTGTCCCCCAAACTCATCTCTCTGTAAGGAAACTGACCTAAAGGAAGTCAGTCACCAAAGGTGCCCAGGTCCTTGCTGAGGGGACTGTTCCTATTGCAGTCCTCACGGACCAATGGTCTCAGCGGCAGCTGGAACGGCGGGCCAATGACGTCACCCGCAGCTGAAACTGGATCAATGGCATCATCAGTTGCTGGAACTGTGGGCCAATGACGTCACTCGCAGCTGGAACTGTGGGCCAATGACGTCACTCGCAGCTGAAACTGCGGATCAATGACGTCATCAGTAGCTGAAACTGTGGGCCAATGACGCCAGCCGCAGCTGGAAATGCTCTGTATCCAGATTATTTGAAGATGGAAAGTTCAGTGCGTTTCTTTTTATCCATCGCACAAAAATATAGCCCACAGCTTCCCGAAAGTCTAAGAAAGACGCAGCGGCAGGAATGTGTCGGGTCCCCTTCGCCTTCGTCCACAGGTCCTCCCTCCCGGTTTGCACAGGCTCCCGGTCACCTCTCCCTGCCCCACAAACTCCCGACGTTCCCTGGAGCTGACGGGCTGCCTCGGGGAGCTTTCCCGTTGTATCCTCACCTGAGGGTATTTTCCCATTGATTTCCAGAGAGCGTGGGAGGGAGGGGGGAGACGGAGGGACCCAAGGATGTGGCTGTCCCCCACCTCCACCCCCATGACCAGGGCCAGGGATGGCGCCTGCCACCTGGGCGTGTGCTCTTGGCCGGATTTGAACCCAGGACCCTGCCGTCCGCAGGCCCATGCTCTATCCACTGAGCCAAACCAGCCAGGGCTCAGGCTTTTGTTCCGAGAAAGTAAAGAGTGAGGACCTGCAACCCCAAGAGGTGGCTTCCTCCTGACATTGGCTCTGGATTGGGGAGCTCGGCTGACGGGGTTTGCACAGGGGCTCGGCCTTCGGGTTGGAGTCTTCCCAGCGCCCTTGTCTGACTCAGCTCAAGGTCAACGCGGAACCCAAGGTCACCCTAGACTTGGTGTCTGGGCGGAGGGGGCAAGAGAAAGCATCGCCAAGCCTCTGTCCCCCTTCCTGCCCAAACTGGTCCCAGCTGTGGGTGGAGCCTTGGGGGCGGGGGTCAGCCCCTGGGACTCAGCTGCTGGGTCTGATGGCTCCACGCGGTTCCATGTTCCTCTCCGTCAGCCCTTCGGGTAAGATGCTGCCTCCAGGGGCGTCTCACGGGGATGAACACCAGGGGGTGGGGGATAGGGGATGTGCCTGGGCCGGACAGGGCTGGTGGCTGCGCAAAAGACCCAGAATGAGGTCTCCTTGACCCAGAAACTGCCTGGAATTCTGTCCCCGCCCTGGGCTTCGGGCTCCGGCGCAGGGAAGGCGCCTGGGCAGGTGCAAGGTATTGGGGCGGCCGGCTGAGCGCCTCCCTCTGTACTGTACTCTCTGTCCAGGCTCAGTCCCTGGTCGTCTCTCCGGGGAGGCAGGCGTCCCGCGGGGTCCCGGCTTCTGCCCCCGACCGGCAGGGGCCCCAGGCGCTCCAGACCGACCCCCACAGCCCCGTCCAGCCCACGCGAGACGATTGGTGCGTGTGGTCCCCGTGCGCCCCTGGCCCATGTGGCACCCCCCACCCCCATGCCGAGTCCCCGTGCGTCCCTGGCCCATGTGGCACCCCCCACCCCCATGCCGAGTCCCCGTGCGTCCCTGGCGGCTGCGGCCAAAAAAACCCCACACAACAAGCCCCCTCAAAAGCCCCCCTCTCCCTGTATATTTGGGGCCATGCACCGCCCCCGGCCCTGTGCGCCCCGTGTGCCACGCCCGGTGTTCCCTCTCGCCCGGGCAGGACGCCTTTTTCTCGGTAACCATTTCCTCAATGGATACCCTTTAGGGTGCAGCGAGTCCATAAAACCAGCAATCACTGCCAGCAGCGGGGTCAGCTGGTGACCTCGCCTGCCAGAGGCACAGCCCAGCCTCAGCCCAGACTTGGGGTGCCTCCTGGTCCCATGGGATCTGGGACTCGGCGCTCAGGACTCCCCATCCCTGCCCCCCCCCCCCCCCCCCCACCAAAACCCAGACAAGGGCTGCAGGACAGGCTCGGGCCTCGGGCCAGGAAGAGACACAGACTTCCAAGAAATCAGTCACGACCGACCTCTGGACCCGCTTCCCCGGGTCCCTTTACCCCCCCGTTTTTTTTCAGGATTAATGGGACGCATTCTTGCTGTGACACCAACCAGTGTGTGTGTCTCTCTCTCTCGTTCAATGAAAATTAGCCTTTTCTGCACTCACTCTTAGTTATAAAAACAAGGCAGCCGCCTTTCCCTTCTAACCTGTAACTAACGATAATAGGATTTTTTTTTTTTTGCATGAGTTTTATTTGCCAGAAGAACATTTTTTTATGGTGTCGGCCATGAATGAGATGCGCCCTGTGCTGTGGCTTGTGACCTCACAGACGTTTGAAAGCGGTCGGGGTCAAGGGTGGAGTGACC
Organism: Murina feae; assembly: GCA_004026665.1. Taxonomy (NCBI): domain Eukaryota; kingdom Metazoa; phylum Chordata; class Mammalia; order Chiroptera; family Vespertilionidae; genus Murina; species Murina feae. The sequence goes on from PVJC01022981.1 coordinate 15,697, forward strand.
CTGGACGGATCGCCCCATATGGTCACTTTGTTTCGAGTTGTTCCAATCTCAGCTTGTTATTTCGGATGGAAAAAAAAAAAAAATTATCGGAAACGATTAGGGGGTGACATGGATACACGTCTCCGGCGGGTTGGAGGCTAATAGCATGATATCCGAAAAACAGTGGGTATGAAAAATAATATTTGAGATATCCACCTGCCTTTTTTTTTTCTTTCTTTCTTTTTTTGAACTTCAGGGAAGATAAATGGGTGACATATCCACGGGCGGATGCGCTCCGGCTGAACACAACAGGAAAAGCAGTGGCTTACGACGCTCACGACAGCCGTGAGATTAAGCTACGCGTGTTCCCACCAGAGCAGACTCACACGCAGGTGACAAATGGCGCGATGCCTACTCACCCACGGGCACGCGCCCCTGCTTCGGGGGTTCCTGCGGGTCCCCGGGGTCCGCGCGGGACGACATTCTCCGAGACAGGGCGGGCGGTCCTCTGGCTTAAAGCAGAAATCATTGAGCGGCAGCAGCAAAGACACAGCTTGTCACACGGGGCAGCCTTGGGGGGGGAGACGGGGCACGGCGACCCGGAGTGAAAGTTATGAAAAAGGCAAAAAAAAAAAAAAATAAAAAAAAAAAAATTCAAGAATTCAGAAAGTTCCGAGCCAGCCTTGCCCTGGACTCTGCACTTTTTCCATCCTTCGTGACCTGCTGTAAACCGTGGCGTCGGTTTCAGGATGGGGGCTCATGAGAACAGGGGGAGCCTCGCATTGGTTCCCCGCGCTCACGTGGCCCCCCGCCGGCTGATAAGCGGCCCCTGTTATAAAGTGACAGCGAGAGAGATAAGAACTCTTGGCAGATAGCGGCGGGGAAATGATTAACTCGGGAGCCGAGTGGTGCTATGCGGGCACCCAGGGGGGGAGGCTCAGGAGACCCCAGAGGGGAACCCGTCCCCCCATCACCACCCACTTCAACCCATGCACCCCCTGGACGGCCTCCCTGCTGTGTGTGGGGGTCGGGGTGGGCGGGGCAGCTCGGACCCGGCAGCTCGGACCCGGCAGATGCATTGCAGACGGTGATGATGACCCGGGCAGATAGGAGAGCCTGCGGAGGTGATGGACAGCGGGGTGCTGGGTGGCCTCGCAGGTGTTGGCTCTGAGCTCACGCGCATCCTTCAACCGTGTCTACGAGGCCCCCTTGGGAGGGGGGGGCCCGGGAGGGGCCCCTAGCTCGTTCTGCTCTGGCTCAGGGGAGTGGAAGGGCTGTCTGCCTCTCTGCCCCCAGCAGCGGACTCCTCTGCTCCGAGGCTCATGCTGGCCCCGGGCCGGGCGAGCGACTCAGGCTCCACCATATGCGGGTGAGGATGGCCTTCCCTCCCTGGGGCTCCCGTGGGGCTGCTCCTGCGGCGGTTCATCCTGTGACACAGATGTCCAGGTCGTTTAAAAACGGGCCTCCCAGCCCGGCCGGTGTGGCTCAGTGGTGGAGCATCGACCCAGGAACCAGGAGGTCACGGTTCCATTCCCGTTTGGGGCCCAGGCCCGGGTTGTGGGCTCCATCCCCACTAGGGGGCGTGCAGGAGGCAGCGGATCCGTGATTCTCTCTCATCGTGGATGTTTCTCTCTCTCTCTGCCTCTCCCTTCCTCTCTGACATCAACACACACACACAGGCACACACACGGACACACGGACAAAGCTTAGAATCTGAAATCAGAAAGTTACCGGCCTCTGTCCAGGCTCGGCCCCCGACTCAGGGGCAACGTCATGCGTGGCCTCTGTGTGCCTTGACGTCTTTGTAATAAAAATGGCAGAAAGTACGGATTCCAATAGCGTTTTTTCCCCCCTGATTTTTAGAAATAAATGAGAAGATAGAGCGAGAGTGCCCCGTGTCCCGCCTGGAAGTGTTTGGATCACACACGCAGACGCCACTGAAAGCTCGCGTGCCGAGCGGGTGGGTCTGAGGGACACACCTCCCCTCGAAGGCGTTTGCGAGGCCCCCGGGTTTCCTCTTCCGAATCTTGTCTCGGTCACCGACCCGCCGGGCGCCGACGGCAGGTGTGGGATCAGGCGGCGGTTCCCACGACCACCCTCTTCCTCTCCGGGTGAATAAAAAACCAGAACGCGTCATGCTGTGCTCCATGCTCCCGACGCGGGATCGTCGTACGAAAGCACCCCGGGCTGATGGGGGGGGGCACCACGGGGTGCCTGACCCCCCCCCCCCCGCCATGAGCCCATTAATGAGTGACTCTGGCCTTTTGAAGCTTATCTGTCCGGCGGCTGGAGGAGATACCAGCACTGGTGAGAAATGAACATATTTTTGTGAGCGAGCGGCCGGGGGTGGGGGGGCCTCCCCGCGTGACACAGGTGACAGGTTCTTGAAACCCAGCGGGCAGGCAGCCGGCAGCAAGGAGCGTGATTCCCTCGGAGCTGGGGAGACGGGAGACAACAGCCCAGCCTCCCCTTGGAGCCTCGATTTCCCTCCATCCAGGCACGGCCGGCCATGCCTCAGGGCAAAGGCAGGCGCTTCCACGCCCCCAGCCTTCTGCTCTAAACACGGCCGTGAGAGACAGGAAACACACAGACACAGACGCACACATGCACCCATGCACACACACACGCACCTACACATACATGTGGACACAGGCATGCACACATCACATGCAATGCGCACACACCATGCACATGCACACACACATGTGCACACATGCACATACACACATGGCACACACAATGCACACAAAGCATGCACATGCACACACATACACACACGCACACACATATGTGCACACACCTGCTGGGGTTGTGAGCTCGATCCCCAGTAGGGGGCGTGCAGGAGGCAGCCGATCCACGATTCTCTCTCATCGCGGACGTTTCTCTCTCTCTCTCCCCCTCGCCCTTCCTCTCTAACATCAGTAAGAATATATATATATTTTTAAAAACCCACAAAATGAAGTCTGTTTCCTTGACAGCCCGCTCCGTCCCCGAAGCACGGAAGGTGCTGGCACGGCGTGTCTGGGCGAGGAGCGAGGAGCCCAGCTTCCCGCCGCCTCTGGAACCCCCGTGAGAACGGGCACCTGCGGGAGATAAGTCGGCCGACGCCACCCCAGCCGTGTGACGGTGACTCACCGCCTTCGCTCTAATCATTAAACAGCCTCCGTCCGTGTGTCAGCGACGCCAGTGGCCGAGCCCCGGCCCCTCCGCCTTCCACCTGCGTGGGGGTGTTTTGTTTTCATTGGGGGGCCTTGTTGTTGGTTTGTTTTGTACGTCCTCCCCCAAGGGCATTTTTCCCATCGATTTTTAGAGAGAGTGGAAGGGAGGGGGCGAGGAGAGAGAGAGAGAGAGAGCGATGATGAGAGAGAATCACAGACCGGCTGCCTCCTGCACGCCCCTTACTGGGGACCCGAGCCGCAACCCGGGCCTGTGCCCTTGACCAGGAATCGAATCCGGGACCCTTCAGACCGCAGGCCGACACTCTAACCACTGAGCCACACCGGCGAGGGCTCAACGTCTCCGGTTTTACTCTGGGGCAAGGTTTGGGGCCCATGGCACCAGGCGCGGGCTGTCGGGCAGCTTCCTTTTTTCTCTCCTTCTTCTTTATAAATCAATCAGACACATCGTTTGATCCTCTGGGCCCGAGGGACGTGTCGTAACGAGGCCCCGAGCGGCTCCCGCTTCTCTATGTACCTTCTGTCGAAAGGCCTGTGCGCTCCGTGACCCGCATTCACGGGGCCACACACACCGGGCTTAACCATTAACTCTCGTGCCACCTGGAAACGGATTCTTTTCTGCGGCGAGGGTGACGTGGGCTCCCGCGGGGTGCGGGGAGGGGGCCGAGAGGGAAGGCTTCGGGCAGACGGAGGTTAGAAAGGGGCTGAGAGTGGGCAGCCGGGATGCTCCAGGCCGGACCCGGCGAGGATGGGTCGGAGGACAGGTTCGCCGACCTTCCACTGTCCCTGCGAAGCCCTGGGCTCCGTGGAGCGGGTCCGGCTGCGCAGAACGTTACACGGTGGCGATGTCCTGTGTCCATGGACCCACCGTCAGATGGGACGTATCCAATCTGTGCTGACAATGGGCGCCCACTAAGGCATTGGATGTTACGTAGCTATTTTCACGGCCTTCCTGGGGAGCCTTGGGGACGTTACAGGCTGAAACAAGACACCTTGCGCTTTTTTAAAAACAAACTAGATATTTTTATCGATCTCAGAGAGGAAGGGAGAGGGAGAGATAGAAACGTCCATGAGGAGAGAGAATCACGGACCCGCTGCCTCCTGCACGCCCCACACTGGGGATCGAGCCCACAACTCGGGCCTGTGCCCTTGACCGGGAATCGAACCCTGACCTCCCCGTTCACAGGTCGACACTCACCATTGAGCCACCCCGGCTAGGGTGCCCCGATCTCCCATGAAGTGTCTCAACCTCCCTTTCCCCGCCCAGTTATCCCAACACCATTTCAAAATCAGATTTCCCTTCTCGCCGCCTCGGGATAACTTGTTTTTCTCACACCACCTTCCGGATTGTTCTAATCAGCAGTGAGCGGTGATCGGGCCATTGCGAGAGGTCACGGGGGGCGAGTGGCGGCCAGGAATGCGCCCCATCTCCGGAGAGCTGGCGTTTACAAGGGAACCTGGCCCCTCGCTCAGAGCCGCAGGTGATGGAGGGGGCCACACGGAGCCGGCCCTGACGTGGGAGCTGCAGCTCTTATCTTAGTAAATAACATAAAACTGGCTAATGATCACCGACCATATTTTCTTTGCGTTTCAGGGAAGGGCTTCAAGAGAGAGAGAGAGAGAGAGAGAGAGGGAAAAGGGGGTGTGGGGGGCGGCGATTTCTTATAAAAGCGTGCAACAGCTTTTACGCAGAAAGCAGCCTTTCGTCCCCCAAGGCTCGCTATGCCCAGGACACAGACGCGCCTTCCCCGCGGCCCAGACCTTCCCTGTTATCGATGTTTCCACACCTACCTTGCTGAGGACATATTTGTACAAAAATACCTTTTTAAAAAAATATATATATATTTTTATTGATGTCAGAGAAGAAGAGAGAGAGAGAAACATCCATGATGAGGGCGAATCATCCATCTGCTGCCTCCTGCTCGCCCCACACCGGGGACCGAGCCCGCGACCCTGACTAGGACTCCAACCCGACCTCCTGGTTCACGGGTCGACGCGCAACCACTGAGCCACACGGGCCGGGCTTTCCTGTACCTACGTTTGCTCCATCTCCCCCGTCTCCCTGTTGGAGCAAATGGAGGCGCTCTGTGTTTTTTTTTTGGGGGGGGGAAGCGGGTGGGGTTCGGAGATTTGGAAGGAAATCCAGGAGGTGGCGGAGGACCAGCCCTGTTTATTTTGTGTCTCCGCTCGTGTTTCTTATAAACACTCGGGCATCCTGTCGGATTTCCCCCAAATGCCTTCCATCTGGACACGGAGCGCGCTCGGCAGCCATCTCGTCTACCCGCCAACCCCGCGCGCCGGCCTGGGAGACAGCGGCGCTCCTGGCGCATGCAGCCCGCGGGCGACGGGCGTGCGAGTGGGTGCGCGTCGATGACAACGAGGAGGAGGAGGAGCGCGTCTGCCGCCGGCGGTCAGCGGTCATCTGTGCGGTTTGCGAGTTCTCCGTCCTGCGCCCCGCATCGCGCCCTGCGGCCCCGCGGATGGAGCGCTAGTGGCCGCTCCCGGCTGCTCAGGACGCGGAGGAAGCCGGGGGGCAGCCGGGCCTCCGCCCAGGGGACACCAGAACCGCGTCCTCGGCCGGACTCTTTCCGAGGTGACCCCTGGGCAGTGGCCCGGGCGCCCCTGGGTCTCCCTCGTCGTCGTGGGGAGGAGGAGGCGCCGTGCGCGGTCAGCGGCCAGGAGGGTGTTTGCAGCCCGAGGCGCCCACGGGCGTCAGATCCAGGACCGAAGGCATGAGAACCACTCACGGACCTGTGAAATGGATAGCTGAGGTCAACACGGATTTCTTCTTCTTCTTTTTTTTAACTGATTTCAGAGAAGAAGGGAGAGGGAGAGAGAGAAACATCCCTGATGAGGGGGAATCATGGACCGGCCGCCTCCTGCGCGCCCCTCACTGGGGATGGAGCCCGCCACCCGGGCCTGTGCCCTGACCAGGGATCGAACCCTGACCTCCTGGTTCACAGGCCGACGCTCAACCACTGAGCCACACCGGCCGGCTTTTTTTTTTTTTTTTTTTTTTTGCATCTGAATCCCCAGATAATTGTCGCAGCCCTTGCTTCTGACTTGCTTAAGGGGGATTTAACCCATGGAAATGGGGCGACGGTACAAGGGATGCTCAGACAGGCGCTGGGACCCCTCCCTCCCTCCCTCCGGGGCCAAACCTTGGCGGGCGGAGAGTCTGTGTTTCGTTGTGAGCCCCGTCCTGGGCCCTGGGCCTGCGGTGGGGACCCGGACAGGCCGGGAGCTGGTGCAGGTGGGAGAGACACACGCACACAGCGAGGGTGGTGCCGGGGGTGCAGGGGGTGGAGGGGGTGGAGGCGGTGGAGGCGGTGGAGGGGGTAGTGGGGGTGGAACCAGTGGAGGTGAGAGTGTCCCGGCTGGTGAGAAGCCGGCAGCTAAGTAAACACGGGGCTGGGCGTGGGGCCGGGGCGCTGCGCCCAGAGGGGTTGGGGTGGAATCTGCTGTTTCCTCCCGTTCCTTCCGCTCCCGCGTGCTCACGGGGCAGGTGGGCCTGGGCCCTTGTCAGCGAACGAGGACTTCACCTTCCCTGCCACCACCCGCCCCCTGTCCGTCTCGTGGGAGCAGCTGGGAGGGGCTCTCAGGGCCCAGGCAGCCCCATGGGTGCCCTCCTGGTCTCCCCGAGTGTGGGAATGTCTGCGCCAGCACCGACCGACCCGCTGCCACTTCCTCCCTGAGGGCGGCTTCCTGGGCCCAGCTGGGACGTGGCCACCTCCACCTCCACCTGTGAGCTCTGTGCGGGGGACATGTCCACCTGTGAGCTCTCTGACAGGAGGAAGGGAGGTTTGCAGAGGCCTGTGGCTTTGGGGACGTTGGGCGAGAGTCAGCTCGTGGTAATGGAGGAGCCACTGGTTTCCCCAACATGAACCTGTGCCAGGGACTTGCACCGAACTGACCCGGAGTCCAGGCCCGAGGGATCCGTAAATGGCTCGGTTAGCCGCAGCCCCGAGGGGAGCTGTTTGCGTGTTGGCCTCTCCCCTCCTCCACCTCCCCTCCACCCCTCTTGCTCCTCCATCTCCCCCCCTCCTCCTCAGAGCCATCCCGAGCCGCCTTTTTATTTTATTTTCTTCCCCTGAAACCACAGACCCGCAGCACCAGCACGTTCTCACAGCAGCCTGCATGGCGCTTGGCTGTGTCCTTCGGCGCTCAGGGTCCAGATGCTTTCTGTACCGTCCTCCGCGCTCAGCGCCAGCATCGGCTGCGTCAAGGTCAAGGCCAAGGTCAAGGGCGACGTTGCCCAAGTTTAGAAACATCGTGGCAGAGGCCCCGAGCGAGTGGTGGTCCCTCCGGGGTCTTGGCCCAGCCCGGACTCCGCGGAGCTCCCTCGGGAGAAGGGGAGGAGGAACCAGGGCAACCTCTTCATTATTATCTTTTAAAATATATTTTCATTGATGTCGGAGAGGAAGGGAGAGGGAGACAGAGAGACACACACACACATCAAGGAGGAGAGAGAATCAGGGACCGGCTGCCTCCTGCGCCCCCTGCCAGGGACGGAGCCCGCGTCGGGGGCCTGTGCCCTGAGCGGGAATCGAACCCTGACCCCCTGGTTCATAGGTTGATGCTCCACCACAGAGCCTTGCCGGCCGGGCTCATTAGTGGATGGTTTTTAAAGCATCTGTCTTCCCGGGAAGACGCTGGGCGCTGTCCCCCCAGATCGCCGGGCCCCCCGTTACTCTAACTGCGGGCTGGCATTGGCGAAGGCCGTGGTGGGGACGCGAGGCGGGCAGAGCGCATGCAGAGACTCAGCCGTGCGCTCTGCGGGGCTAAGTAGCCGGGCTAAGCATCCCCCTTGCCTGATGGCTGCCATTAGCTCTGCTGCAAACCTTCCCCCAGCACCGCTCTCCCCGGTGGAAAGTGGTCGGCCGCGGGGTTGCCGTGGGCACCGGACGGATGCGGCTGGCAGAGACGCGCCTGCGGCTCCATCTGAAGCATTTCCGACGTTTCCAGGGACGCGCACGTGCCCCGCTGAAGTGCCATTTACCCTGAGAGAGGATAACTGCGCGCCGGTCCCGGTTGGTCGATGCTGCAGAGAGCAGCTGGTGCAGCTGAGAGCTGTCCTCAGCCCCCGAGGGGCAGGGGCAGGGGGTTGGGGGGGGACTTGCCCATCGGAGGGCAGCGAGCGCAGGGTGCCTGCAAGGTCCCGGGGGAAATGACGGGGAACCATCGCGGGTGATAACGGTCACGGAGCTGAGCTGGGAAGCGGCCCCGGGGGTGGCCAAGCGCAGCTGGAATTGCAAACGCGACCGTTTTTATTCCCATTTTTATTCGCGCGTCAGCAGAAGGGCCGCCAGGAGCCAGGGACGAGGCTGGGGGAGCAGAGCGGTGACAGGTTATGCAGGGACGGACCCCCCTCCCTTGAGGTCACGGTGCCTGGGAGGACAACATCAGGTACTTCTGTTTTTTAAAAAAATATATTTTATTGATTTTTTTACAGAGAGGAAAGGAGAGGGATAGAGAGGTAGAAACATCAATGAGAGAGAAACATCGATCAGCTGCCTCCTGCACACCTCCCACTGGGGATGTGCCCGCAACCAAGGTCCATGCCCTTGACCGGAATCGAACCCGGGACCCTTCAGTCCGCAGGCCGACGCTCTATCCACTGAGCCACCCTGGTTAGGGCAGTACTTCTATTTTTATTTTTTAAATAAGATATGTCTCTATTGATTTCACAGAGGAAGGAGAGGGAGAGAAACATCAGTGATGAGAGAGAATCCTGGACCGGCTGCCTCCCGCACGCCCCCTACTGGGCACCGAGCCTGCAACCCTGGCCTGCGCCCTGAGCCGGAATGGAACCCTGACCTCCTGGTTCAGGGCTCGATCCTCAACCCCTGAGCCACGCTGGCCGGGCCATTCTCGTGACTTTCAGAACCGGATATTTATGGAGAATACGGTCTCAGAACTGTGCTCCCGGCTCGAGAGACACCCCAAGGGCCGGAGGCGGCGGCGGCAGGTGGGTGAGGCGGGGGGCGGGGTGGAGCTCCTCACGGGAGAAGTCAGGGGAGGCTTCTCGGAGGAGGTGACTTTTCAAACGGGTTTTAGTGAAACAGGAACCGGCTCATAGGTGCAGGGCTCAGGCTGCAGGGGAGAGGGGCAGGGGGTGGGGGGCGCTGGGTGAACAAGGGGACGGGGTTCAGGAGCGCCAGGGGGCGGGTGCGGAGCCCTCATGGGGGGGACGGAGAGCGCCGCGCAGGGAGCGCAGTCGGGAACGTCGTCATGACGACGCGGGGCGCCCCTGAGCCGGGACTATCCCGGGAAAGGCTTTGCGAAGGACACGATTGTCGCCTCCTGGCGTGGCCCAGCGACAGATGCACCGACCTCTGAACCAGGGGGTCCCGGGTTCGAGTCCCGGTCGGGGCACAGGCCCGGGTTGTGGGCTCCATCCCCAGTGGGGGGCGTGCAGGAGGCGGCCGGTCCACGATTCCCTCTCCTCGTGGGTGTTTCTCTCCCCCCCTTCCTCTCTGAAACCAATAAAAATATATCAAACAAGAGAGGGTGCGGTTGTCTACCCAGGGGGCTGTACACCGGGCACGAACACAAAATAATATTGAACGTGGACTGTAACTGAAAAATTAAAAAAAAAACACACACAAACCAACCCAAAAAACTCTGAGTTGGTGAAACAAGAACGGGAAACGGGGTTTGAACGATGAGGGAAAACATACTTTACACGGGAAAAGGCGCCCACGAGGAAGAGACCGAGGGCCCGACGGGACCCCTGTCCAAGCAGAGCCTTTAGAACTAGCGCCGCATGGACGGACTCCGGAAAACAGCGGTGAGATGATGGACTCCGCGAGAGGCGGAGACGACACCTACGGGCTTGGGGCGCTCGATCGATCCGTTTTGAAAACTGTTTTCGGCTTTTCCCGAAGGTCAGCGTCACAGCAGGACGCGGACGTCGATGCCAGGAAGCCCCGGGGGCCCCCGCTCGCCCCCCACCTCCCTACCAGCCGCCGCTTCCACCCCGCACCGTGAATGTGTCTAAGATGAGGCGTGAGACATCCTCAACCACTAATGCATTGACTTTAAAAATATATATATATATATTTCTATTGATTTCCGAGAGGAAGGGAGAGGGAGAACCATGGACCGGCCGCCTCCTGCACGCCCCCTATTGGGGGGACGGAGCCCGCAGCCCGGGCCCGTGCCCTTGACCTGGGAATCGAACCCGGGACCCTCCAGTCCGCAGGCGCACGCTCTATCCACGGAGCCGCACCGGCCGGGGCAGGCGGAGAATTGTTCAATCTTTTCGTCCTTCCTGGCGTCTAACCACACGATCACGGCCCAGTCCCAGCGGGTCCTTGCGGGCTTATGGCCACTTCAGAGCGAGACACCGAGAGACAGTGAAGCAGGGGAGAGACAGCATTTTATTTTGGCCCCGAGAGGGAGGTCATCCTGGCCCCCGAAACAGGCCCCGCCCGTGTTTACATTCCTGGGGGCCCCCGTGATCCCACGCGAGCCGCTTCTGCTCCCCCCGGTGACGTAGGCGAGATACCCGAACCCCAAATATTGTGAGTCTCCCCCCCCTGGGCTGGTTTTATCGCCAACACACGACCTGCCCTTCAGCCCTGAGCCTCAGATGCACACAGTGATGGGGTAACTTCTTTAAACAGCCCCGTGTGGGGTGCAAAAACCAAAACACAAACTCAGCGCCACCCACGGCCGGCGGTCAGCTTGCGAGCGAGGCCCCTGCAGCCTCCCGACTCCCAGCCTCGCCCCCTGAATCTTCTCCCAAACACTGAGCAGCCCGAAGGGGAGGGGACCTCCGTGGGGTCTCCGCCAGCTCGGCTGTGCTTCGGGGATCCTAGAACCACCCGTGCCCGCCGAGGGGGGGTCCCACCTGCAGCTGAGACCCTGCCAACCCCGGGCTCCTTTCTGTTTTGTTTTATTTTAATAATTGTTTATTGTTGGAAGTGTCACATAGGTCCCCCCCCCCC
>PVJC01022982.1:0-14056 GCA_004026665.1 Murina feae
TAGAGAGCATGAAAGAATTTAAATCTGAGCACTCACATCTCCCACAACCACATCAGAATTACAACTAAACCTGGGAACAACCATCATTCAGAACTGCCTGAAATCTGGCTGAACAGAAGACCTACAACTAGAGAATTAAAAAAGAAGCCACATTGGGACTGGAAAAGGGGCAGAGGTTTGGAACGCGCTGGTCCAACACACATGAGTGGGGTTATTTTAATCGGGAAGGATATCTCAGCAGCGAGGGCCTTCCATGTGGAGGAAGGTGTCCCAACCCCACACCAGACACCTCAGTCCAGCATTCCAGTGATGGGAAGAGAAGCCTCCATAACTTTGGGCTATAAAACCAGTGGCTGAATGACACTGTGGCTGCCCAAGACCCAGGTCTTCCTTTTTTTTAAAAAATATATTTTATTGATTTTTTACAGAGAGGAAGGGAGAGGGATAGAGAGTTAGAAACATTGATAAGAGAGAAACATCGATCAGCTGCCTCCTGCACACACCCTACTGGGGATGTGCCTGCAACCAAGGTACATGCCCTTGACCAGAATCGAACTCGGGACTTTTCGGTCCACAGGCTGATGCTCTATCCACTGAGCCAAACCGGTCAGGTCCCAGGTCTTCCTTTTAAAGGACCAGTGCATGGACTTACTCAGACTTGCTCCCTTTGAGCTCCAGCATTGAGGCAGCAGCTTGAAAGGACCCAGGGACATATGGGGAGGAATTGAATTATCTGGCATCAGGAAAAAAACTGGGGACATCTTTCTCCCAGACAAAAGTGCTGATAGAAGTCATTGTTTCTGTACTGAGACATCTTTGCTGCAGAGCTGACTGGCAGCCATCAAATCTGAGTCTCCATAAACCTGGCCCATACTCTTTACCCTACCCTGATGTTTCTGGAGATCCCACCACACCCAATTTGCAGCTCCATCCACGCTTTCGAAGTAGTCTTTACGTATGAATAGCTTGCCCTGGCTCAGGCTTCACACTTTTCTAAAATCTCTCAAACAAGTAGCAGGTGGACTCAGTGTACCCTGTACCTCTCAATAAGAAACCCCAAATCCAGCACCAGCAGCAGTCTTCCTTGCTTCACTGCTTGGCTTCTCTTGGTACCTCCAATCCCAACACAAGTGGCAGCCAACTCAGATCTCTCTGTAGCTTCTGCCAGGTGGCTCCAGGCAGGGCACAGACAGTAGCTGACTTTGCACCTCCCAGGAAGCTCCAGAGCCAATGCACCTAATGGACAGCTTCAGAGTATCCTGGGGTCAATCCCCTAGTGATGCCAACAGCAATCTAGGCTCAGTTACAATAGGACATTGCACATAGCATACACAGGGACACACTTAGAGTGCTCAGCTCAGGTGACTGGGAAGGCTGAGCCACTGGGCCCTACAGGACACCTACCACACAAGGCCACTCTACCAACTCCAGGAGACATAGCAGCTCTACCCAATACATAGAAACAAGCACAGGGAAGCAGTCAAACTGTGGAGACTAAGAAACATGTCACACATGAAAGAAAAGGAAGCAAGCAAACTACTGGATACAGAGTTCAAAACAATGGTTATAATGATGCTAAAGAACTTAGTGATAGCTTTAAGAATCTTAGAGAAAACACCAATAACATAGAAAAGGACTAGATAGAAATGAAGGATACATGAACTGAAATGAAGGATAATTTATTAGGAACCAATAGTAGAGTAGAGGACACTGAGAATCGAATCATAATTTGGAATATGAGGAAGCAAAACACACCCAATCAGAAGAGCAAAAAGCAAAAATAATCCAAAAATATGAAGAGAGTACAAGGAGCCTCTGGGACAACTTCCAGCATACAACCTTCACATCATAGGCATGCTGGAAGGAAAGGAGAGGGAGCAAGCTATTGAAAACTTATTTGAAGAAATAATGACAGAAAACTTCCCTTACATAGTGAAAGAAATAGACTTACAAGAAAAGGAAACACAGAGAGTCCCAAACAAGAACTCAAAGAGGCCCACACCAAGACACATCATAATCAAAATGTCAAGGGCCAAAGACAAAGAGAGAGTCTTAAAAGCAACAAGAGAAAAGCAGTTACTTACAAGGGACCACCCATACAACTGTCAGCTGATTCTCAAAAGAAACTTTGCAGGCCAGGAGGGAGTGGCAAGAAATATTCAAAGTGATGAATAGCAAGAACCTACAACCAAGATTACTCTGCCCAGCAAAGCTATCATTCGAAATTGAAGGTCAGATAAAGAGCTTCACAAACAAGAAAAAGCTAAAGGAGTTCATCCTCACCAAATCAGCATTACATGAAATGTTGAAAGGTATCCTATATAATAAAAGAGAAACATGCAAATTAACTGTTCCTCTGCTATGCTCAAGCCACACCCACCAGCCACGCTCACCAGCCAATCAGGAGTGAGTATACAAATTAACCCAACTAAGATGGCAGCAGCCATGGAGCTGGAGCGAGCAGGAGGCTTGGATTGCCCCTGGTGATGGAGGAAACCAAGCTTCCTGCCTGCCCTGGCTGGATCTGGGCTCCACTCAAAGCTACAGATTTTCAATTATAGAAGATAAATAAATCCCAGAAAAAAAAGAAAGAAAAAAGGAGAAGCTGGGAGCTTGGGTCACCAGGGGGAGTGACCAGCCTGAAAAAAGCCCTCAGCCCTTCACCCAAGCTGGCCACACGCCCATTGGGTGAGGGTTCCCACTGGGGGACTTGGCCAGCCTGCAAACAGCCATCAGCCCCTCACCCAGGCTGACCAGGAACCCCAGAGGGAACCCCACCCTGATCCAGGACACCCTTCAGGGCAAACCAGCCAGCTCCCACCCATGCACCAGGCCTCTATCCTACATAATAAAAGGGTAATATGCAAATTGACCCTAATAGCAGAACCACTGGGAATGACTCCTCACTATGACACACACTGACGACCAGAGGGCAGATGCTCAATGCAGGAGATGCCCCTTGGTGGTCAGTGTGCTCCCACAGGGGGAGCTCTGCTCAGCCACAAGCCTCTGCTGCCTCCTCAGCAGAGCTAAGGATGTCTGACTGCAGCTTAGGCCTGCTACCCACTGGCAAGTGGACAGCCCCCAAGGGCTCCCAGGCTGCCAGAGAGATGTCTGACTGCCAGCTTAGGCCCAATCCCCCAGGGAGTGGGCCTAAGCCAGCAGGTGGACATCCCCTGAGGGGTCCCAGACTGCGAGAGGGCACAGACTGTGCTGAGGGCTCCCTCAAGTGCACAAATTTTTGTGCATGGGGCCTCTAGTTCTTTAAGAAGAGGAAGAAGAACAGGAAGGAGGAGAAGGAGAAGAAGAAGAAGAAAAGAAGAGGATAAAAAATATGAACCATAAAATGGGAATAAATACATAACCAATCAACAATTGAATATAAAAATAAACAAACAAGGATCCTAATAAACAAAATAAACTGATGAATGCAATAGAATCAGAGGCATGGAAACATGGAAGACTCACGAATCTCAGAGGGAAGGAGGGGAGGGTGGGAGAGGGTTGGAGGTAGGGGAGTGGGAAGTGACTAACCAAAGAACTTGTATGCATATATGCATTACCTATGGACACAGACAATAGGGTGGTGATGACCTGGGTGGCGCAGGATCCAGTTAGAGGGGGACAATGAGGGGAAAATGGGGTACATCTGTAATAATCTCAACAATAAAGATTTTTTAAAAAATAATTTAAATCTGGAGTAGAAGGAAACAAGAACTAGAGCCTTTATGGGGTTCTTTCACAGATGTATGTTGTAGTAAGGAATATATGGACAAAATTCATCTGCAGATGCAGCAGACTATGTGGGTGGAGCACAAGCCTGGGGCAGAGAAGTTGGTTTGTGTGACATAGTGGCCACTGTGTGGGAAAACTGAGGAATGAGCCAGCCTGGCGGGAATGAGAGGTAGAATGGCAGAGAGATGAAGGAGCAATGGGAAGGGACCCCTGCTCAGAGCTGCTGGCCAGGAACACTCCTGACACTTAGTGCTGGGCCAGGACAGGGAGGGAGCAGGATGAGAGAGGTTTTACCCTCTGTGCTGCTGAGCTGTGTGGGAGCCACAGGTTTGGGGTAACTTCTCCTCTGGCTGCCTTGAAAGACCCAGTGTGACTCAAAAGGCTTATGCACCCCTGTTTGCTAATGTAATTATTGATCACTAAGCCCAGGTGCATGAAATTCATGCACTGGGGGGGGGGGGGTCCCTCAGACCCCCTGAACCTTCTCGCAGTCCAGGAGCCCTTGGAGGATGTCCCACCGATGCACATCCTTAGTACTATTGTGGAGGCTGGAGAGGCTCAGACCACCACCGCTGCACTCACCAGCTGTGAGCTTGGCTTCTGGCTGAGCAGCGATCCCCCTGTGGGAGCACACTGACCACCAGGGAGCAGCTCCTGTGTTGAACATCTGCCCCCTGGTGGTCAGTGCATGTCATAGCAACTGGTGGTTCCACCATTTGGTAGATTTGCATATTAGTCTTTTATTATATAGGATTTTAAAATATTTATATATTTTAATATTTTACAGACTACACTGGTTGCTTTTATAGCAAAAGTAATAAATGATGATTGAAGAAAACGTCTAAAAGGAACTAAAACCTCAATGACCCGCCACCTAGAGACACGGGCTGCTGACAGCCTGCCCTTAAGTATATGCATTTCTAAGGGATGGACACTAGCACCTTCAAGCCAGTGTCTCCTCTGCCTGGTTCCTGCAGCTTCCCAAGCCACGGCGTCCACGGGAGCTTTAGAAAAAGATGCTCAGGACACAGGGCCTGCTTCCCCCTGAAACCAGCAAAGACAGGTGTTGTGTTGCTGGGAGACAGCCGCAGACGGGAGCTGAAGGACACAGTGGCTCTCCGACAGCCCCTCCGCAGAACTGCGCTTCAGGCAGCCACTCCATTCTTTCCCGCCGTGACATTAGCCTTCCCAGCATCACCCTGCTTTCAGATCAGTCAACTTTTAATGAGGGCCGGCCCGCGGGGAGGGGGTGGGAGGGGTGAGTCCTGAAGCCAGGAAAGATAAGTTGCACCGAATTTCCCGACCCCAAGGTCCACAAACACTTGTTTTGCAGGCACTGGTGTCTGAGAGAGAGACTAATGGTAGCCAGGGACGAGGAAACAAGATGAAATGCATTACTCGAGACCAAAGAGGGCCGCATGCTCTGAGGCGCCATTTATTTTGTTTAGTAGCTTCAGCTCCGTAGCACTCAGCAGGCCCCGGAGAGCCATTCCTCAGGATGGAGGGCTGGCTCCTGTCCACACGTGGGGACACATTTCCGAAGAAGAATGACTCGCCACCATTTCCTCGGGGTTCCACAGGCAGCGAGAAGTCCATTTGAAACCCTGCCGTAAGCTATAACGTTTTAGCGGTAGAGCCATTGCGTTTCTAGTCTCAGGTCTGACGATAAAACATTTTTCTTTCCAAACGTGTTATGGACCTTCACTGTTGCCTGGGAAATAAGATGAACAGGGAGCAGGGACGAGCTAGCCTGGCAAGTTACGCAGGGACTGAGAGACAAGATCGGGGCATATTTGTCACTGGCGGCAGATGACCTTGGGAAGCTCATCAATCTCTATATTTGCACCTGATGCCAATCTGCTTCCCTGCGTTCGGTCTTCGCACTAGGCTGAGCCATCACTCACCTGTTGACGGGCCACCACCTAGCGCACAGGGCGGTCAAGCTGCCCATGTGGCCCATGACGGCTTCCCTGTGCACCTTGAAAACAGGGGTCCTGCGACCTAGGAGCAAAGCAGACTACCCAACGCCTTGGACGCTTCCGGCATCTGAAGGTGCCGAGGGGACATGTTAACCGCGGAATACTGTGGTGCCTTGCCTCTGGGACAAGCAGTTGCACGTCTTAGAAGAAATGAGGACTGAGTCCGCGCAACGCAAATGCATTCTGCATGAGTATCGAGTGCAGCTTTCACATTAGAGAGCCCACCAGCTCATCCCCGGTGCCCCGTTCCTCCCCTCTCCCCCTGCCAGTTCTCCCTCCCCCACAACAGGCTGCCTGCGCCCCCGTAAGCCAGGCAGGGCTATGTTTCCCCGAGGAGGAGAGGCGCCGGTCCCAGTACATTCTATCTGAAAGGCAAGACAAAGGCAAGGGAAGTATCACCTGGTTCCAGGCCCCTGTGTGGCTCTGATGTTGTCTCTGGTTTCTGGGCAACACCGCTGCTCATGCCTTTGGAAAGGACGCCACAGTCAGGCCACCCGAGAGGAGTAGGGACGCTGGCCGTGACCCCTGGTGAGGACCCACCTGAGGCCCTACTGTGTTCGCTGCTGGGAACAGAGAATCAGGGCTCCTTCCTCAAGAGCAGTCAGTCACTTATTATGAGAGAAAAGGTGGGAATCCATACATAGGGCTGCCTGGTGTCCAGTGGCCATGCACCCCCACAGGTGTGCTCACTGTGGGGGCCGTGCAACCTACAGGTGTGCTTACCACGGGGGCCATGCACCCCACAATGGAGCCGTGCACCCCCACAGGTATGGTCACCATGGGGGCCATGCACCCCACAGGTGTGCTCACCACGGCCACCTGCTGAGTAGGAGGTGTGCTCACCACGGCCACCTGCTGCTATGACAGGAGAGCCAGGAACTGCTGCCACAGAGAACAGAGCCCTTGAATCTGTGCACAGCACTGTGCACAACTCGGGCCACCACAAGCCGAGGATGTCCATGTGCAAGTCCACGGGCAACGAGCCGCGTCGTGAAATAGGCTCAGAGGCTGGACCAGCTGCTGCTCTCAGCGCCGCTCGGCCCAATGGGAATGGCGGCTGTAGCGCCCTCTGCACCTCTGATAGGTAACATGCCTGCGAGAGGGGGAGCTTGGGGCCGAAGTGCGTGGACACTAGGTCATGAGGCTGAAGAAGAGGTATCGAGGTCACCAGCTTCATGTACGGACCCTGTGACTCAGGTTCCAGCCTCCAACACCGAGGCCTGGTCTGGGTGGGTCCCTAGGACGTCAGAGAAGGACAGGGCCTCAGAGGAAGACCAGGACGCAAGGGGCAGGACAGCGTGGGTGTCAGCAGGAGACTGGGCAGCAGCGTGGATGGCTGGAGCGTGTCATTTGAGGACATCACAAGTAACATCATATCAAAGACCTTTCATACTCAAAACTCATGTGAAACCAACAACAGCCTATTTTTGTGCCTGATAAGTATAAACTTAAGATTAGTTTTATTTATTTTTATTTATTTTTTGTTTTGTTTTATTGCTTAAAGTATTACAAAGAGTGTTAAATAAGTCTCCATTTTTCCCCTTGACATTCCCCCTCCTCCCCCACCCCCCCCCCCCCGGTGTCTTGTGTCCATTGATTATGCTCATATGCATGCATGTAAGTCCTTCAGTTGATCTCTTAACTCCCCCGAAACCCTCCCGAGCCTTCCAGCTATAGTTTGACACTCTGTTCAATGCTGTTCTGCCTCTGTATCTGTTTATCAATTTATAATGGTTTTTATTATCCATAAATAAGTGAGATCATATGGTATTTATCTTTTTTGACTGGCTTATTTCACTTAGCATAATGCTCTCCAGTTCCATCCATGCTGCTGCAAATGGCAAGAATTCCTTCTTTTTTACAGCAGCATAGTATTCCATTGTGTAGATGTACCACAGTTTTCTAATCCACTCACCTGCTGATGGGCACTTAGGCTGTTTCCAAATCTTAGCTATGGTAAATTGTGCTGCTATGAACACAGGGGTGCATATATCCTTTCTGATTGGTGTTTCTGATTTCTTGGGATATATTCCCAGAAGTGGGATCGCAGGGTCAAATGGGAGATCCATTTTTAATTTTTTGAGAAAACTCCATACTGTCCTCCATAGTGGCTGCACCAGTCTGCATTCCCACCAGCAGTGCAGGAGAGTTCCTATTTCTCCGCATCCTCTCCAGCACTTGTCGTTTGTTGATTTGTTGATGATAGCCATTCTGACAGGTGTGAGATGATACCTCATTGTTGTTTTGATTTGCATCTCTCAGATGATTAATGACTTTGAGCATGTTTTCATATGTCTCTTGGCTTTCTGAATGTCCTGTTTTAAAAAGTGTCTATTTAGGTCCTTGAAAAACTTAAGATCAGTTTTAAAGCGCTGACTGACATGGGGATAAAAGTACAATATTGCTTTGAACGCTGGACCACGAGGAAACGATTGCTGACTACATCGCCCTCTGCCGCCCTGATTACACTTGTACTGCATTGGGCAATTAGGTCGACGTATAATTACCACACATTTCCATCCTGTTCTCACACAGCCCTTCTTCATTCTCTCAGAGAAGCAGCGGCAATCCTTGAAGCTAAAGTAGGCTTCATTTACATTAGTGAAGATTTTGATGAGTTAATGAAAAAATAAGTCTATGCCAGTTCCTGTACCGAATTGGCCGTACAGTTTTTTCACCCGATGTCAGCGTTCGCGGGGCCCTTGCTTTCTCCTCCTCTTCAATGCAGACTCATCGCTTCGATCGATCGCCCAGTGTGGTCGGTGAAAAGTAGGCATGGGAGGATTCTTTGTTCTCTTCCTACGCGGGTTGTTGAAATCTCACCACCACCCGTGAGAAGGCAAGTAGATCCTAAAAGGAATTAAAGACACACGCTAGTCCCAGCGTGTCTGTGAATGGAAATTTAATGCTTAGTAACACTGTGAAGGCGCCTGCTTCCTGCAAAGTGTTGTCTTGCTGGCCCATTGCTGCAGGCTCCGGGTGAAAAGGAGTAAAAACGCTCAACCACAAAGGGTCCTTCTCAGAAGGGGGAGCTTCATGCTGTTCTACTTGTTTTTGTTCTTTTAATAAGTTAATCGTCACTCCCTCTTAAGTCTCAGCTGGTTCAAAAATGCAAATACTTTAGAAAATAAATCTATAATGATAAAAGCATAATATGCAAATTGACCAAAGGACCAAACAGCAGAACGACCACCCAGATGACCTTCCAGACGACCACGCTATGACATGCACTGGCCCCAGGTGCCATGCGATCGATCGGGGCCCTGCCATCACCCCACAATCATCCTACAGGGGGAGACCCAGGCCAGCCAAGTGATCATACCCTATGCCTATTGCCCCGCAGAAGGAGGTGACTGGTGGGGGAGAGGCAGTGCCACACAGATGGCAAGTCATGGCAGTAGCAGGGGCGGGGCCAGCTGCCAGTATCCCAGGAAAGGAAAGCCCAGACAGGCCCCGATCACTGGCCAGGCCTAGGGACCCTACCCGAGGGGTCCCAGATTGTGAGAGAGCAAAGGCTGGGCTGAGGGACATCCCCGCCCCCTGTGCACAAAATTCATGCGCTGGGCCTCTGGTATAAATGTGTAAGTGTATGTATAGGAAGAGATGTAAAATGTGTTTTATATGTCTATACATGTACATATGTATATACAATGTATGAATTTATAGAAAATGTCGAAGATTAAACTTTTAGTTCCTGAATATAAAAATTCTGGCTTGTCCTATACCATAATTAGATACAAAGACATTTCTTATTAAAATAATAAATTTATTGTAAAGATATCATTTAGGTTTCATGTTGGTTATGGACATCTGACAATTTGAGATGTGTGAAAATTATTTTTAACTAGAGGCTCAATGCATGAAATTTGTGCACAGGTAGGGTCCCTAGACCTGGCTTGGCAATCAGGAGCCCATCTGCAGGGCAACCAATGGGGCAATCGGGAGGGCCCCCGCTGGTACCCACCTTGGCTGGCCTGGGGTCTGCGGGCTGGGGGAAGCTCCTGAGTTGAACGTCTGCCCCCTGGTGATCAGTGCACGTCATAGCGACCAGTCATTCCACAGGTCATTCCACCATTAGGTCAATTTGCATATTAGGCTTTTACCATATAGGACTGGGTGGGTAGTTTCTATTTTCTTAAGCAGACTCTCCAATATTTATTTCATAGTCATACCCCCATAATTAAATTACCTTTAGTTACAAGAAAAGATGCTATTCTAACATTTTGCTAAATACATGAAAACAAGTGTCTCCTCTCTTTCAGTCTGAAGTGGCCAGTTTTGGGGGCAGCCCCCCAGTCCCACAGAGGCCCTGGTGGCCACAACTAGGGCTGCTTAGATCAATAGCTCGGTGATGGGTCAAGTCTTGTAACAGAAATGAATAAATCAGACAAGGTCAATTTTATAAGAATCAAGTAAAATAAAAATTTCACGAAGGCAAGGTACACTGTTCTACGCCCGCTGCAATACAGCAGGGGCAGGAAGAGAGAACATTCTTTATCGTGTAGACTTCACACCAAGGCTTCGCTACTCATTTCCTTGACGTTAATGAGAGCCCGGTTTCCCCACCCAGTCTCTGTAGGTGGGAGTCTGACTGTCCTTGGAGGTCTGCACTCTGACACAGGGCCCCGCTGGGGACCGTGGTGGTGACGGTGACAGGAGCATCCTGAGGAGAGAGTGTGAGGGTAGACGGGACAGTGGTGTCCTGAGGACAGAGGGGACACCGTTTGAAGGCACAGGCTGCCTCGTCTGCTCTGCAGGGCTGTCCTATGAGGCCGACAGGCATTTGCTAACATGCCCCTTACTTTGGGCAAACCTCTCCTTCAAGTGAGACCTCATCCATGTGCATGAGAAAGAGGAGCCAAGAGTGACCACCTTGTCCTGCAGAGAGGGGTGGGGAGGTCCTTTCTGGGCCATGGGGTGCAGCAGAGATGCCCGTAGGGGTGCGCCAGCCTCTGCATCCCTCCCAGCACCCTCCGCCCCACAGGCCACTTCCTGCAGATGGGGCTCAATCCATGCCATGAAATTTCACCTCTGAGATGCGGGAGCCTGCACTGTGCCCTGAGCCATCGGTTGTACTTCATTTTGTTTTTATGTATTTACTTTCCATTGGGCTGTATCTTGGATGCATCGTTGAGTGAGAATGGGAGCCCGCCTCCCCCCGGAGGAGGTGTTCATCCACTAACAGAAGCACAGGCCTCGGCTCTGCAAGTTCCCACATGCAGCCCCCAAGCAATTCCCACCTCACCAAGGGGATGGGCTGGAGGTCTGTGCTAGTTCACTCACTGCTTCTCTCTCTGAGGCTGGCAGCAAGTCTGCGTTGGCACCGTCAGGATTCACAAGAGCTCTCCCAGTAGCTGGCGATCCCGCTGTCCTTCTCCACGGGGCTGTCTGTGGGGTTCTGCTCCCTCCATGCATTTATTCACCCCTGAGCATGGCAGAGTTCACAGATGGAGGACTACAGTGGGTCCTTGGCCCCGAGAGTGGCTTTCCCTCCCAGAGAGTAAGATTGGCACTTTGTGTGCAATTAGATTAGCACCAGTGGTTTTACTGTTTCCCTCTCACACACAAATAGAACATGTTTCATTTCTCACATATAAGTCAGTAAGAAAGAAAAGCGCATGTTTGTTAACTGTGTGCTTGTCACATCCCTTGAGGATTGCGGTTCTTTCCTTTCTGGTTTATCAGGTGGTGTTCGTGTGCCTCACTCTAGCTAGGACTTACTTTCAGTTGTTCACTTTCTCTGGAGTTTGGCTCCATCAGACAATATTATCCTAATATATAAAAGCCCAGGATCATAACGACCTATCACTACCGAAGGCTGACCAACCTGGAAGTCCTTTAGCCAGTGCTGGGTTGCCATGATGACCAAGCACTGACTGCCCAGGGGGCTGAGACCCAGAGAGAGAGGCAGGGTCTGATCCGCAGCCTCAGTGGCAGTTGTTGATCAATACTTGCCTCTCTCTTTCTCTCCCTCTTTCTTTCTGAGCTTTGCCAGCAGCTGGGCCTTTTTTTCTCTCCCAGCCTCAGCAGGGGCTGCTGTTCATCCTCACCTCTCTGATCAGCCCCAGAGATAAGCCCAGAGATGCTGACTGGCATAGAAACCAACCAATCAGAACCAAATGTGGGTGCTGTGAAGAGCCAATGGCTGCCTAGAAGGCAGAGCTTCTGATGCTAACTAGTATAGAAACTGACCAATCAGAACCAAATCTGCATGTTGTGGGGAGCCAATGGCTGCTAGGAGGCAGAGCTTTTGACACTGAATGGCATACAAACTGACCAATTAGAACCAAATTGGCCAGCAGAGGAGGGTAGTTGGATGCAACCAGGTCAGCAGGGGAGGGCAGTTAAACCAAGCTAGTAAGGGAAGTCAGTGAGGGGTGATCAGGCTGGCAGGCAGAGGCAGTTAGGGGATAACAGACAGGCAAGCAGGTGAGCAGTTAGGAGCCAGTAGTCCCAGACTGTTGGGCCTAAACTGGCAGTCAGACATCCCCTAAGTGGTCCCCAATTGGAGAGGGTGCAGGCTGGGCTAAGGGAACATGCCCCTTTATGCATGAATTTCTTGCACCTGGCCTCTAGTTAAGAACAAACCCGGCTGGCATGGCTCAGTGATTGAGCTTTGACCCATGAACCAGGAGGTCACAGTTCAATTCCCAGTCAGGGCACATGCCAGGGTTGTGGGCTCTATCCCCAGTATGGGGCAGGCAGAGGCAGCCAATCCATGATTCCCTCTCATCATTGATGTGTCTATCTCTCTTTCCCTCTCCCTTCCTCTCTGAAATCAATAAAAATATATTTTAAACAAAAAAGAGAAGGTATTAGTAATGAGGTGAAGACAGGGCCACATGTCCCACAGGCTGGAGCTGGGTCCCAGATTACGTCCCTGACCCGTGGTCCCCACAGAGCCTCATGACCAGGTTGCTAAACGCCTCTGGATCCAAGCTGTTCAGCATGAAAGTGGGAGGATCAGTTGCCATCTGAGGCCTCTTCCACTCTGAGCCTGTTTCTGAGCCTGGGATATTGAAGAATCTACTATACAGTCGCATGCAGCGGGAGATGCAAGGGCCTGGGCCCTGTCCTCAGGGAGCTAAACCATCGTGGAGGACAGATGTGGGGAGCTGAGCTCAGAGATGCTGGGAGTGGGAAAGCATAGCTCTGTCTTAGTCTTCCTGAGCTTCCACAACAAAACACCACGCACTGGGAGGCTCAGCCAAGACATTTGTTCTCTTGCCATCCATGGTGCCATCCGGGCTGGCTTCTGGTGTCACCTCTCTTCCTGGCTTGCAAATGGATACTTCATGTGTCCACACGTGCCTTTCCTCTGTATTGAGAGAGAGAGAGAGAGAGAGAGAGAGAGACAGAGAGAGAGAGAGAGAGCTGGTGTCTCTCTCTCTTCTAGGGACACCAATGCTATGGGATTAGGGCCCCACCCCTGTGAGCTCATCTAACCACCATTACCTCAGGAAAGGCCTGTCTACAAACACCATCACACTGGGCGAGGCTCCAACACAGTAATCAGGGCGTGGGGGGCACAGTTCAGCCTGTAGCCGCTCTCTTTCAGCTCCACCGTGAACAGCAGGTGAAAAGACAAAAAGAGTTGTGCCCAGAGGAAGGGACAAGTGTGTGTAGTGAAAAGGGAGCAGCGGGGAGGGATAGAGCTTTGCTGAGCAGGAAGAACCCGTGTGCTTGGACAGACGGGTGAAGGTCATAGAGGTCACTCCATAATAACCACTCTGACCCCGTGGCTGGAAGCAGCACGACTTATTCTCTGGGTTGGCTGGGTGCAGCCCATCTGGACAGGCAGGGTGCATGGCCCTGCTCTCATTGGTTGGCCTGCAGGCTCCTCACATCATGCTGGGCTCACTCCCCTCCCGTGTCTCCATCCCCCGTGGACCAGCAGCCTGGTGTGAGGGTGCCCCTCACGGGAGTGATGGACGTCGGATCCGGTCAGCCGGCAACTGCACACATGTTGGGCCTCGGTGTTTGGATGCCACACTCTGCTGCCAAAGTCACCGGGCAAGCCCCAGACAGAGGGTGGAAGACTCACTCTGCCACTGTGAGGCCTAAGCAGGTCTCCTAATGAGACCAAAATCAAGGAGGAGGAGTGATTGTTTTGGATAAGACTCCACTGCACCACTGACAGATGCCAGGGCTCATCTGGAAGGCAAATGGGCAAACCCTTTGCCTTTGTGGGCAGTGAAATTCGGGGTGTCCAGGGGCAGGTGCACTGTGAACACATCACAGGGAGTGAGGGAGGCAGTTTATGGGCAGGTTGGGCCACCCGGGGGAACTCTTGGGGCTGAGTGGGAGGTAACGTGGCCTCACATCAAAGAAGGGACAGATAC
>PVJC01022982.1:14156-26865 GCA_004026665.1 Murina feae
CATAGCCAACCACCCCAAACTCTACATAACCAACCACCCCAAACTCTACATAGCCAACTACCCCAAACTCTACATAGCCAACCACCCCAAACTCTACATAGCCAACCACCCCAAACTCTACATAGCCAATCACCCCAAACTCTACATGACCAACCACCCCAAACTCCGCATAGCCAACCACCCCAAACTCTACATAACCAACCGCCCCAAACTCCCCATAACCAACCACCCCAAACTCCACATAGCCAACCACCCCAAACTCTACATAACCAACCACCCCAAACTCTACACAGCCAACCACCCCAACTCTGATTAGCCAACCACCCAACCATGATCTAATAGCATTTGTGATCGCAGACCATCTGTAAGCTGGCTCTCAGAAACTATTCACCTGTGGCCTCCCAGGAGGTTGCCCTCAGTGGCTGGGGCTGCCACCTAAGGCCCCTGTGGCTCCCATGGGCTGCACATTGCGCTGGCTGTGACACTGTCCTCCTCATAGGGAGCAAGGCTCTCCAGGCTGCGTGACTCTGAGGATGTGTGTGTGTGTGCGAGTGTGTGTTGGGGGGAGGGAGAAGGGAGTAGGCACCAAAGCCTTCCCTGACCCAGCCGCACGTCCCTCCACCACTTCTGCCACATTGTGTTCCATAGAAGGAACTCCTCAGCTCAGCACTCATTCTTTTGAAGACAAGTGGAAGAACTTGGGACACAGGAAAGCAACACCAGCACGAGAACACAGTCTCCAGGGCTGAGTGTTGATGAATGTATCGTTCGTGAGAAGTAAACAGCCCTGGGAATACCAGCTCAGCTACTGAAGTGGGATTTGGGTCTGATGACCATTTTTGGAGTTGCCAACATAGTTGTAGTTGGTGAAGATCTGAAGGAAAGACAGGAGGTTAGAAGGAACAGGTGTACGGACACCAGGGAGGAGGCAGAAGGTGCCAGAAAGAACATAGGGAACAGAGAAGGCCTGAAAGCAAGTTTTCCCTGAAAGTCAAGGCCAGTGAAACCACTGGTTTCTCCACCAGGGCAGTGACTTTTCATTGTTGCCAGGTAGGTGTGACTAGAGAGGAAGTGGCTGCTTCCAACAGATGGGGTTTAGTTGTCCTCCTGCAGCTGAGAAGTAGCAGGACAGGTGATAGGAGGACAGGTGATAGGAGGACCAACCACCCCAAACTCTACATAACCAACTTCTGCCACATTGTGTTCCATAGAAGGAACTCCTCAGCTCAGCACTCATTCTTTTGAAGACAAGTGGAAGAACTTGGGACACAGGAAAGCAACACCAGCACAAGAACACAGTCTCCAGGGCTGAGTGTTGATGATAGGAGGACAGGTGATAGGAGGACAGGTGATAGGACAGGACATAGGATAGGAAATAGGACAGGTGATAGGACAGGAGATAGGAAAGGAGATAGGACAGGTGATAGGACAGGGGATAGGAAAGGAGATAGGACAGGAGATAGGACAGGTGATAGGACAAGTGATAGGACAGGGGATAGGACAGGTGACAGGAGGTGAAGTGGGGGACTGTCTGGGGCTCTGGTTGAAGTGACTGAAGTGGCTCACCCAGCACCCAACCTCCCACATTGGGTCTCCCAGGGCCCAGTCATGCCTGGAGAGCAACAAAGGAGTCCCCTGGGGAACACGCCCGCTCCCACAGAAAAAGCAAATTCAGAATCAAAGCAAAACCACATGTGTGGTAGCTGAAGGAGCTGGGGTTTGGAGAGCTCTTTAGCACATAGACCTTGTGGGGTGGGGAAGTGCTTCCCCAGGCAGAGGAGGAGCCAGGACGGAGCCTGCAGTCACCACCAGGCCCTCAGTTTCCAAACCAGCAGAGGCGGAGAGACTCTGGCCTTTATCCCTGACCCCAGGGCTGTGCCAGAGCCTGACCCAGCCCCCCCCCCCAACACACACACACACAAACACACTCTCCAGCCTTCGAGATCAATGTCCTGCCAGCACTCCCGTGGGGAGGCCAGGGGGTCTGACAGAGAAATCGGAAACCACTGTCTCCTAAGGAAACCCCAGCAGCGCTGAGCGGGCTCGGGCCTCCCTCCCAGCGAGACTAAGGCCACAGGTCAGGAAGACAGAGGATGCTGTGGCCTCCTAAGTCCCCTCCTAAGTCCCCTCCGCTGGCTGTGCGGACACCAGCAGCTGGAAGAACACTCTTCTCCATGCTCCCTGGGGCAGAGGGTTCTGGGTGCTGTGCTGACAGGTTGGGTTCCCTCGGGGCTTCAGGGCCCAGTGCCCCGCTCAGACTCAGGACCCGGGACCCAGAACTCAGCAGCGAGGAAAGGGGCCGCCTTCCCACAGTGGCCTGTGATGTCTGCCTGTCTGGGTTCCGGGTTCCGCGCAGCTTCAATCGCTTCATTGAAAACATAATGAAACGACGGAGAATGGACTCGGTGACCCCGTTTCACAGTTTTCACAGCACAAAACAAGGGCCCCGGCCACTGAGACGCGACGCGGGGCCACACTTTATGGGTTTTCTCCGACCCAGACATCAGCATTGTCTGGAGGCTGCTGTTCCCAAAGTCCTCGCATTGACATGCAGATCAGCCCCTCAGCCCATCGCCCAGTCACAGGCCCAGCGCTGTCACACAGTCTGTGAATCCGGGCCGTTATTCAGGCCATAAATATGCGTTTCACCCCGTGAGCAGCTCTGTTTGCTCCGGTTCGCAGGCAGCGACCCTGGGCAGGCGATGAAAAGCCCGCTCCTGGGATGCGCGTCTCAGCAGAGATGCTGTGAAGGGGCCAGGCTTCCAGATTTTCCTGTAAGTGAGCACACCCCATGGCCCGGACAGTGCGGCTTCTTAAAATTATTGTTGTACAGTAGGTTTTTGCGTTGAAGTCATTTACTTGCTTTTGAAAAATAAAAATATAAAAATAATTTCAGTTCACGTGGTTTGCAAAATCATGAACGCCATGCATGCTTCTTGCATTGATAGTGGGCAGAAGGGGAATAATTTGTAAGACCTCCAAGGAGGAGCTGCAGTGGGGGTTCCTCCACCCCCGGATGGAGAAGCTAATAAAGAATTCACTCCTAGGCCCAGCCAGTGTGGCTCACGGTTGAACTTCGACCCATGAACCAAGAGGTCGCTGTTAGATTCCTGGTCAGGGCACAAGTCCAGATAGTGAGTTCGATCCCCAGTAGGAGGCGTGCAGGAGGCAGGCAATTGATGATGCTTCTCTCTCGTTGATGTTTCTATCTCTCTAGCTCTCTCCCTTCACCTCTCTTTCTAAAAATCAATAAAAATATATTATTTTAAAAAAAACATGTTAAAAAGAATACACACTTCTAGAAACAATGTAAATTAACTTTAAAAATGGTTTGAGCAGGCATCCCAGCCACCTGAACCCTGCTTCGCCCACCTTTGTGTGAGCTCTGCCCACATCCCCAGTGCGCTCTCCAGCGCCCCCTTCAGGTACCTGCTGGTGGGTACAGGCACTGATTCTCGCCTTCACACTCCACCTGGGACACAGAGACTAGGAGAATCCTCCTCTTGTACCAGCCCCATCCTAAATCTTTAAAGCAACGGACACACGATCATGTGTCTACTTTCACGACAAATCAGAGCTGAAAAGAAACGAACAGAGAACCTAAGATTCCCAAGGCAAACACAAAGCGCGTACAGATGGATGAGTCTGACAGGTCCCTACCGTCGGACAGAGAGAAGCACACCTGCACCAGCTGGTTCTCCCTCAGGGGACCCGGCATGAGTGGAGAAACCTGACCTGTCGCTGCATGTTAACACGGGGGCCCCTCGGACTCAGTTTTCCATGGGGGAGCTTGAGAGGGGGGGGTCTCCTGCCGCCTCCCTCTTCCTGGCTCCCCCTCCCTGACCCAGAACCACACAGGACACAGGAGTGGACGTGGCGAGAAGTGCGCGCTTGGGAGTGTAAGGGAATGATGAGAACAGAACATTCCAGTCCTTTCTGTGGACACCATGGCTAAATCAGAGCGTTTAAAACCCTACACGTTCCTGTCCTTTCCGCTCCTATGCTTTTTAGATGTGAATCCTTAGTAATTACTTTATTCCATCAAAAGCGCGATGGGATTACCAAGTCTCTCGAGGGCTTCTCAGGGCTTCGCAAATCTCTTAGGTAAGGGAACCGCCTTAAAAATGGGCTTACGGGCAAGTCATCCATTTGGTCTAATTGAATAAAGTGAGGATAGTTATATATGTGAGTGCAATACCATCACACTACTCATGCTATATTAGGAAATCCTGGTTTTTTTATATGAGTTGTTCATTTCAAGCAGCTGAGAAATTATAAAGCTGCTGTAGTTAAAAGTTATAAATAACCCTGAGTGGTGTGGCTCAGTGGATAGAGCGTCGGCCTGCGGACTCAAGGGTCCCAGGTTCGATTCTGGTCAAGGGCATGTACCTTGGTTGCGGGCACATCCCCAGTGGGGAGAGTGCAGGAGGCAGCTGATCGATGTTTCTCTCTCATCGATGTTTCTAACTCTCTATCCCTCTTCCTTCCTCTCTGTAAAAAAATCAATAAAACATATTTTTAAAAAGGTTGTAAATAGTTATTAACATCTAAGATAGTCTAGTGTTACATAATAGAAAAAAAGCAGTGAAGTGGTTTTAAGAATCAAAGAAAAACAAAGGACCCTGCAAGAAATTGTGAGTCAACACTTGCTCATTTCAGATTTTAAAAGAAAAGAAAAATGTTGGTCACTTCTTTGGGAAAAGAAACGTAATACTCAGGAAGGAGGATGTAATGATTACGAATCGGGCTTTCAACGCCAAAAAAACAACAACTGTGAACAACATTCATTTCTCAAGTTAAACTCGGGGAGTAGTGGCCCGTCCCCGCTTTCCTTCCCCAGTTTCCAGCGGTACCTCGGTGCGTCTCTCTCTGTTGCACGCGGTGAGCGAGCTACCGGAGTGTCCGGAGGCAGGGGGAGGTCTGGGAAGGGAGAGCTGGAAAGGTCTGTATTTCTCACGGCGATTGCTTTCACGAATCTTGCAGGACTTGCAGGCCAGCACCATCTCAGGACACGCGCTGGCCTGGGAGGGACCTTTTTGCCAAAGCCATCCTGCAGCTTGTGTTTCAACCCAGTCTCTGCTTCCCCAGAGCAACCGCGATGCACAGAAAACGGAAAAACCGGAGAGACTTTTTAGAGAGATGGACACTCCGTAAACTATTCTATTTTGCATGTGACTGTGCAGGTCTAAGTAACTGTGTGATGTGCTCTTGGGTTTCTGTGACATCTGCTTCCTGGGGAAAATGCGCAGGAGCTTCTGTCCCACCCGCACAGACGGGTTTTATTTAAGGCATGACTGCCACCTGCTGGGCAGAGGACACGGTAACACCCATGACGCGAAAAGTCCAGTCAGGGACAGCCCTGCTCCTCCAAATTTCACCTTTGTCAAGACACTCGTTCTTCTCCCAGTGTGCCCAGAGAAAGTTCCAGCCCTGCGTGTCCGCGGGGCATCCCAGGGGCTATGATGAAAAGTCATTTGGGGATATTTGCTGTCACAGGTACAGTTAGACACTCAGCAAGCGCTGAGTATTCCGGGAACACAGGAGGAACAGAACAGGAAGCCTGCCTTCCTTGGGATAAAAGAAATAATTACGATGAACTTAAAATGCTGCGATAGAGGGGCATTTCCATCTGTCCCTCTAGATGGAAAGCTGGTGTAATGACACATTTACTGAAAGTCACAGAAAATATTCGTCCTGCCTGCTTTTGCAACTGAGAACGCTGCCATTGAGACGTTAACCTCTTACTCCAGTGGTTCTCAACCCTCTGGCCTTTAATACAGCTCCTCATGCTGTGACTCAACCATAAAATTATTTTTGTTGCTACCCCTGTGAAAGGGTCGTTCGACCGCCAAAGAGGTCGCGACCCACAGGTTGAGAACCACTGGACTAAGAGGTCAGTCTAACAATTTGTTTAATTATAAAGCAAGTTATTGATCCATGAGGGTAGTTACATATGGGGACATTCCATAAGCAGCACGCCGGTGCTGCCTCTCCCTGGAGGTCTCCTGGCTGCTAGGAGCCGTGTTTCCTGCGGACAGTGGTCTGGCAAAGGCAGCACCACGAAATGCAGGCGGTCATGGCTCAGGGGGGCGTTCTGGCCGCGCTCTGCCCCTGCTGCCTCCGTCGTCGGGAAATAGACACTCCTGGGTGTGTTTTATTTTTCATATTTCATGTGTTTACAAGGACCATCTTGTACACGAAGGCACATCCAATGTAATAAAAGCCGAGGTGGCGTCTCGCCCTCACACAATACCCTCGCACAGCGTCATCACAAGGAGGCTGCCACAAGATGCAGGCACAGCAGAGGCGGGGCCTGGTGGCCACTCCTTGAAGTGAGGCCTGGGGATCTCGCAGCTCTGCGCAGCGCGGAGGAGACTGGTTGGTCCTGGCATCTCTGCCACCTCGCATGGAAGAGGAGGGTCCCAGTTGGAGGAGGCAGGTCGTGGCAAGGGAGGGCAGTTGTGGGCAATCGGGCCAGCAGGGGAGGGCAGTTGTGTGCGATCAGTCCAGAAGGGGAGGGCAGTTGGGGGAGATCAGGCCAGCAGGGGAGTGGTTAGGTGTCGATGAGGCAGGGAGGGGAGCGGTTAGGGGATGATCAGGCTGGCAGGCACAAGTTGTTAGGGACAATCAGGCAGGCAGGAGAGTGGTTAGGAGCCAGCAGTCCTGGATTGTGAGAGTGATGTCCGAGGGGTCCCAGGTTGGAGAGGGTGCAGGCCTGGTTGAGGGGCACCCCCCCCCCATGCCCCGTGCATGAATTTCAAGCACAAGGCCTCTCGTGGTGAGTATAAAATACTATTCAATGATGGATGCTTATGATGCTGCTGACAGGTGGATGTTCAGACACTCACCATGACCTGGGTTTTCTGAAGATCCTCTGTGTATACTCTCTACTCACACACGTTTTTCCAGAGTCTGGGGAGACATCAAACTAACAGCAACACGAGTTCTTTATAGAAACTGCAGGTTTGCCCCGGGGATCCCTTAGCCCCCAAATCCACCTGCACACAAAAACCGAAGTGCAGAAGTGCGTGCAGTTCATGCTGACTGATATGTTATTGATTTCGTGTGTGTGATTTGACAAGCGTCACACAGGGAGCTAATTCCAAAATGGATGCCAGTTATAGAATTTTGCAATCAGTTGATGGGAATACCAAACGCTACAGTATGCAGCCTGCGTTTCATCCAGATGAAAATCGCAAAGGATTTCTTAAAAATAAACAAAATCAAATAAAGCTGGTAATTTCATCAAGGTTTGCGGTTTATGTTCCTCAAATGGACTCGGATATGTTAAAGATGATTCCCTTTGAGAGGCCGTCCTGGACCTGCGTTCTGGGCGGTGATGAGGAGAGGGGAGGATGTTGGAGACACAGACGTAAACAAAGGCCTGGTGTGGACATAAACACGCAGCGCGCACGCCTGCTGAGAATGGAGGGCTGAGCGGCTGAAACACACGAAGGCCTGTTGAGAAACGCCTTTAACACTGTCTTTCCCGCAATGCCCTGCAGTAGAAAAGAGGGTCCCCGACAAGACTGTCCTGCTGCTGCCGTCGCTGATCACACTGGAAAAAGGGAGTGACTCTGTGGCCACCCCAGGTTCTGAGAGCAACGCCATTGGGTTCTCCACGCCGAGGCAGCCAGGGAGAGTAAGCTGGCCACTGCTCAGTTAAATAGGCAGATAAACTGTCCGTCAGCTCAATGGCAGAGCTGCAACCCCCCCTCCCGCCGCCTCCCCTGCACACTCAGAGCCATTTACAGCTGAGTCCCTGACAGGCACCTGCTTGCAGAACAGGGAGAGAACTGAGGACTCTAGCAGTGATGTGGCTGAGGGCAGAGCGGTCCATCCCACATCACACACACGTGCTCCCTGCAGGTGCTGGGACGGCGACTGGCAGCATGTGGCTCTGTGACACTGAGAGTATTCGCACAGCGTGGACCTCACGTCATCGGCAGACAGTGGGCAGGCTCCGCGCCTTGTTCAGACGGAGAAAGCACCATCCGCATGTAAAGAAGATGCATGAAAAGACACAGCCGGTTAGAAAGTCTCTCTAAGCCTCACAGCTTTTCTCTGGAGGAAGAGGGTCTCCAGAGCCCCCGACGCTCAAGGTTCTGAGAGGACCAATGACCCCCCCCGCCCGGGCTCTCAGATCAAAAGGGAGGCAAGAGCATCAACTGTGATGGCTGAGGGGTGGAGGGTCTGAATGCACCCACTGTGGACACAGCGTCACCTTCGTGGGATCAAAACCGGAGAAGGCGCCGCACCCCCCCTCATCCGTTCCCAGGCTTCCCCAGTGATTCCTCCACAGGGGCCGTGCGCCTCCTTTAGTAACATCCCTGAGTGCCAGGTCCACCTCGGCCATGTCTGGACATCTGGGCAGGTGCACCTTCATCTCCACCACGTCCCGGTTGGAGGGTGGAGAAGCCTCCAGGCAGTGTGTGCGAGCTGAGTGTGGGTATGGACACTCCTCACTGGAGGACATGAGCCCAGCGCACCTTCTAGGAGTAGAGAGAGGTGCCCGTGCACCTATCCCGGGGGTGTCCCTGCACCCACAGAGGCTGGAAACAGTGCCAAGAATAACTGTTTGCAATGAAGAGATGTTACACATGTGATTGAGGTTTGAAATAAAGGCTGATGAAAACAGGTCAAGGAATGAAGGTTTCACTCCCATAGTAAGATCGCCCTTCCTGAATCTAGAGTAAGCACATTTAGTCAAGAAACTAAACATCCTATGTAATAAAAGAGAAGCATGCAAATTAACTGTCCCACTGCTATGCTCAAGCCACACCCATAAGCCACATCCACCAGCCAATCAGGAGTGAGTATGCAAATTAACAGAAGATGGTGGCAACCACGAAGGAGCAGGAGGCTTGGGTTGTCCCCAGTGATGGAGGAAGCTAAGCTTCCCACCTGCCCTGGCTGGCCCTTGGCTCTGCTCAAGGCTACAATGTTTCAATTATAGAAAATAAATAAATCCCAGGAAAAAAAGGAGAGGCTGGGAGCTTGAGTCACTGGGGGGCATGGCCATTCTAAAAACAGCCATCAGCCCCTCACCAAGGCTGGCCAACACGCCAGCAGTTGGACATCCCTCAAGGGGTCCCATACTGCCAGAGGGTACAGGCGGGGCTGAGGGACCCCCCTGAGTGCACAAATTTTTGTGCACCAGGCCCCTAGTATAAAATAAAACGCAGATCCCAAAGGCAGTTCTCAATGAGGTACCTTAGAAGCTAGAAAACAAAATTTACTTTTCTTTTTCTCCCTGTGTATTAAGAGGAAAAGCCCTTTTAATATTACAAAAAGGGAGGAGGTGGGGGGGGGGGCAAGAGATATTAGAGGCTACTTTGGAAATCATTTATGAGCCTCTAGACCAGTAGTTCCCAACCTTCTGGCCCTTTAAATACAGTTCCTCGTGTTGTGATCCAACCATAAAATTATTTTCGTTGCTACTTCATCACTGTAATGTTGCTACTGCTATGAATCGCCATGTAAATATCTGATATGCAGGAAGGTCTTAGGCGACCCCTGTGAAAGGGTCATTTGACCGCCAAAGGGGTTGCGACCCACAGGTTGAGAACTGCTGCTCTAGACTAAAGGCAAATCTTTGGATGGATGGATGGATGGATGGATGGATGGATGGACGGATGGATGGACAGAGACAGGCAGAGAGACAGGTGGGCGGGTAGATAGATAATCTATTCTAAGGGAAAAGGTCTGCTTTAGACTAAAGGCAAATCTTTGGATGGATGGATGGATGGATGGATGGATGGATGGATGGATGGATGGATGGATGAATGGATGGATGGACAGACAGACAGGCAGAGGGACAGGTGGTGGGTAGATAGATAATCTATTCTGAGGGGAAAGGTAGAAGTGGCTAGTAAGTAGTGAACTTCATAATTTCTGTCTAATAAGTGTTAGTCAAGAAGTTTAATCACAAAACTTATCGACGTTTGAGCTCGTCATAGTTACAGATTAAGAAGAAAAGCACGTCTGTGCCCAGCTGCAGTGAGAGGCATGGATGGAGAAAAGGTGCTTGGGTTTGAGAGCCAGCGGGCCTGTGTGGACGTGCGTCTGTGACATTGGCTAGCTACATCTGCCAGTCAGGCCCAGCCTTTGAGAGTTAACGCAGTGTTTTAGGATAAAATAATCATCAGAATACTTTAGAAGAAAACAAATCCTTAACTCAAAGACATTTCCAGATTCCATGAGGAGGACTGGTCAACTCACTGGTATGGATAACTTTTAGAGTGATGTCTAGAAAAGGCCCTTTTTACTGAATTCCTCATTTCATGTTTGCATGAGATCAGATGTTTTCAGTAAATGGTAACTTAACCTAGCTTTATTTTCTCAGAGCCCCCTGACCCACTGATAAGATTTCTAACATCGATGGCCTCCGTGCAGAGCACTCTCCAGTGTCCATGGAGGCTCGCCCATCATCCATCAGTAGCTTTAAAACCAGGCCAAGCTCCCCCTGGGATGTCTCCTGGTCTCCTGATAACCTTTGACCTCCTTATCAAGGAGAAACAGCAGTAGCCACAGCTCTTCGTGGTTTTCCAAGTTAACAGCCCAGCACATTGGGGAGAATCCAGATTTTGTATCTTTTCAAGTATGTTGTTAATTTAGTGTTCTGATTGTCTTGGCGGGGTGGCGCGGGAGAGGTTCCACTGTAGGGATGAACTGCATTCTTTTCTCCAGTTAATACAGAACTTCCAGAAGGTTCCTTTCCCCCTTTAGTAGGAGGTGGCAGGCAGTGTGGGGCAGTGGAAGGAGCCAGGGGCTCAGAATCGGGTGAGAGGACGCAGCAGGCAAGCACTGAGAGACCACAATGTGCAGGCACAGGTTCTCTGAGTATAAATGCTGTGTGCTCAGTTCTACAGGGAGCGTGCAAAGACAAGCCTGTGTCACCCAAGCCAGTTTGGCTCAGTGGATAGAGTGTTGGCCTGTAGACTGAAAGGTCCTGGTTTGATTCCAGACAAGGGCACATGCCTGGGTTGTACCTTGATCCCCAGTAGGGGGCATGCAGGAGGCAGCTAATCAATGATTCTCTCTCATCATTGATGTTTTTATCTCTCTGTCTCCCTTCCTCTCTGAAATCAATAATACATATATACTAGGGGCCCGGTGCACAAAAATTTGTGCACTCAGGAGGTCCCTCAGCCTGGCCTGTGCCCTCTTGCAGTCTGGGACCCCTCTGGGGATGTCCACCTGCTGACTTGCCCGGTCAGCCTGGGTGAGGGGCTGATGGCTGTTTGCAGGCTGGCCAAGCCCCCCAGTGTGGACCCTCACCCCATTACAGTGTGGCCAGCCTAGGTGATGGGCTGAGGGCCGTTTTCAGGCTGCCCACAGCCCCTTCAGGTTTTGGGTTCCTACTGGGGTGCCTGGGCAGCCTGGGTGAGGAGCTGAGGGGCGTGTTCAGGCTGCCCACAGTCCCTTCAGGTTTTGGGTCCCTACTGGGGTACCTGGGCAGCCTAGGTAAGGGGCTGATGGCTGTTTGCAGGCTTGCCAAGCCCCCCAGTGGGGTCCCTCACCCCATTGGGGTGTGGCCAGCATGGGTGATGGGCTGAGGGCTGTTTTCAGGCTTTCAGGCTGCCCACAGCTCCCATTGACCCAATGAACCAGCAAGGCTGGCTGGAAGCGGGTTTCTGGGGTTTATTTATCTTCTATAATTGATACACTGTTCCTTTAAGCCAAGGCCTAGGCAGGTAATGAAGCCGCCTGTCTGCTTCAGCTCTGTGGCTTCTATAATTGAAAGAATGTTGCCTTAGTTAGAGGCTCAGCCGTCCTAGGCAAGCAGTTTCCTCCATCCAGCGATGGAGTCCCTACTGGGGTGCCTGGGCAGCCTGGGTGAGGAGCTGAGGGGCGTTTTCAGGCTGCTGAAACCTGCAAAGGAACCTGCTGTTTGGTTCAGCTCCGAGGCGTCTATAATTGAGACAAGTTGCAAATATGTTGTTGTCTGGAGCCTGGAGAAGCTGAGCCAGCCAGTAGACAGTTTACTCCTTCTGCAACGGAAGTGTCTGTTTACTCCAGCTCCATGACTGCTGGCCTCCATCTTGGCTGCATTAATTTGCATACAGTCTCTCTGATTAGCTGGTGGGCATGGCTTAGGCATCCCAAAGAAATGGTCAATTTCAATATTACTCTTTTATTAGATTAGATACTAGAGGCCCAGTGTACAAAATTTATGCACTTGGTGAGGGGGGTCCCTCAGTCCGGCCTTCACTCTCATAATCCAGGAGCCCTCAGGGGATGTCCAGCAGTCAGACATCCTTAGTGCTGCTGCGGAGGTGGGACAGGCTCCCACCACCACCACTGTGTTCATCAGCCATGAACCCAGCTTCTGGCTGGGCAGTGCTCCCCCTGTGGGAGCACATTGACCACCAGGGGGCAGCTCCTACATTGAGCCCCCTGGTGGTCAGTGCACATTATAGCAACTAGTCATTCTGCCATTCAGTTGATTTGCATATTAGCCTTTTATTATATAGGATATATAGGATATATATGTACATACATATATTAAAAAAAAGACAAGCCTGTGTCTACATGCATGTGTACTTTGCGTGAATATAAATTTAACTGAATAAAGACATTCCCATCTGCCTTCAAATCTCATCTTTACTGCTTACCATGCAGATGGGGGCAAATGGCTTCATTACTCTGACTTTTAATTTCTTCTATTAAATGCATTGCATTGGAATGTCTACTTCACAAGATTGGG
>PVJC01022983.1:0-26796 GCA_004026665.1 Murina feae
GCTTCCCAGGCACCCCAGTAGGGACCCAAACCCTGAACAGGCTGTGGGCAGCCTGAAAATGGCCCTCAGCCCCTCACGCAGGCTGGCCAGGCACGCCAGCAGGTGGACATTCCCGGAGGGGTCCCAGACTGCGAGAGGGCACAGGACGGGCTGAGGGACCCCCCTGAGTGCACAAATTTTTGTGCACCGGGCCCCTAGTTTGACTATAAAGACAAATCTCTTTATAGTCATTGGGAGGATGAAATGAGAAGTCAAGTGTAAACTTCCTGATAGAGTGCTAGTGCCAAACTGACATTCAAAAAGTGGTAGCCACTATCATTACTATTTAGTATTCAACATGCATTCAGTGGAGTACCTGCTATGACTCAGACACAGAATTAAGTGCTTTGACTTAATAGACGTCATCCCTGTTTTCATTTGCCTTACAGTCAAGTAGAGGGAAACAGACATGTGCGCAAATAAGCATAATAAAGTAGGTTAGATGTTAGATGAGAGG
Organism: Murina feae; assembly: GCA_004026665.1. Classification (NCBI taxonomy): domain Eukaryota; kingdom Metazoa; phylum Chordata; class Mammalia; order Chiroptera; family Vespertilionidae; genus Murina; species Murina feae. Next base: position 497 of record PVJC01022983.1, read on the forward strand.
TCTGTGGACTCTGTAGATATGGTAGAAAGAATATAGTGACTGAGGAAAGGCTTTATGGAAGACATGTCCTTGAACAGAGTCCAAGAGATGTATGTGCTCTGGCCCACAAAGTCATGGAGAAGAGCGTTCCAGGCAGAGGGAGTAATGTGCGCAACAGCACAGAGGCATTAAGGAGCCCACAGAACTGGGATCTGCAAGTAGTTCAGCCACTTGCAGCGTAGGGTGACCGTGAAGTGTAGAGGGCCGTTTTCAGGCTTATGAGGTTAGCATTATGAGGTTAGAGATAGAGTGTCTAGACAACCAGGAAGGCCTTGTCTGCAACCCTATAAGAGTTTTGATCAGAGGAAAGTCTTGAAAATATTTGCATTTGAAATAAATACCTTTGGCAGAAGATGGATTAGAAAGGATGAGGCTGAAGGCTCTGAGACCAGTTAGGAAACAATGGAAAGAGCTCCAGTGAGAAAGGGCAGCAGCAGTGGGAGTGGTCGGAGCGGTAGATGTGAGAGTTTAGGGAAGAGCTGGTAGCTCATTGGATATTGGGGTTGAGAGCAGGGGAGCTGTCTCGGTAGCTCTCAGTTTCTGACTTGGGTGAGTGAATTCATAAGATCCAGTCTGCTGAGCCTGGATTCTGGGGCAGGGCTGCGTCGTGGATGTGCTGGGGTTGTGGTGTCACTGGGCCATTCCAGTGGGATGTCCAGTAAGTCATTAGATACTAGAGTGGGCACAAGTGTACAGGAAAAGATGCAGAGAGATCAGAGAGGAAGGAAGTCCCATGCCTGAGAGCAGCATTTAGAGTGAGGAGAGGTGCTAGCCAGCCTTTGCCTTGACCTACACATCCTGCTTTGTTGCCATTGGGCCTCCTTTGGTCATGGGCTCTGTGACACCTCCAGCTCTGTCACCCTGGACCTGGCCTTGATTATAGGCGTTTGTCGTTTGCACACTTTCCATTCTGCACCAGCACAACCAGCTTTCCCTACTCAGGCCTCTGTAGTTCTTTCTTAAAACCCCCCTGACCTATTAAAGTTTCATTGTCTTTTTCCCCAAGCAAGCAAGCATCATTATTAGTTCACTTGACTCAGGTTGCCCTTCTGTCCCCTATAAATTAGGAGAGATCATATATCCTATTCCTGATCTGACAGTTTTTCCCCTAACAATTACTTCCTATTTTTGCATTTAAGAGTGCATAACTACCTCATGTGTATGTCACTCTCATGTCTGTCAGGATGTTTTCAGTTACTGGTAATAGAAGCTCTGACTCCAACTGATGCATACAGAAGGTAACCTTTCTATCCCATATAAATGCAAGGATAGTTGGTTCAGTGGTTCAGCAATGTCATCAAGGACCCAGGTTCTTTCCCTACTCTGCTCTCCTTGGGATTGGCTTCATCTTCAGAATGGTGGCAGAATGGCTGCCTTCATAAGCAAATACAAGAATACCCTAAAGAAGAAGAGAGTTTTGTCTCAGCTATGCTGTAAACCCTTCCCTCCAGTCTGATTGGGCCTGCTTAGAGCATGTTTCCATCTCAGGACCAGCAACAATTACCAAGGGAATCCCATACTCTGACTGACTGAGGCTCGTTAGAATTCAGCTCTGTAGTTTAGGAGGGATCAACTTTCCCCTGGCATCCCAAGGCTATGTGTACCTAAATACAACCAGGGCTTTGGCTGAGAAGAAAAAGAAAGCAATGGATGCTGGTAGGCCACACGCTTGTCTATTTGGTTTCTCAGTTCCCTGATGGAAGGAAGTGGGGCCTTGAAATTTTTTTCTGCAGTTCTTTACAGAAGACAGAATAAGCCTAATTTCTCTCTTCTTTTTTTACCCACAGCTCCTTCATTCCCAAGTTCATCACCCACCTCTTCAAGTGCAAGCCGATTAGCATGGTGGGAGCAGAACAGGTGAGGTGAAATTGATGTAGAGTCTTTCTTTATGGCTTTGGTCGTAGATCCAACACATATCTTCCTAGTACAGATCTGCTCTGAAGAAATGAAACGGCTAATTTCCCCTAATTGGGCATTGATGGCTTAATTCAGTCATCTGTTTATTTAAAAACTAGAGGTCCAGTGCACGAAATTCATACCCTGGAGGGGGGGGTTGTCCCTCAGCCCAGCCTGTACCCTCTCCAATCTGGGACCCCTCGGGGGATGTCTGACTGCCGGGATCAGGCCTAAACCGGCAGTTGGATATCCCTCTCACAATGTGGGACTGCTGGCTCCCAACCGCTCGCCTGCCTGCCTCCCTTGCCCCTAACCGCGTCTGCTTGTCAGCCTGATCACCCCCTAACCACTCCCCTGCCAGCCTGATCACCCTAACCACTCTCCTGCTGGCCTGATTACCCCCAACTGCCCTCCCCTGCAGGTCTGGTCACCCCCAACTGCCCTCCCCTGCCGGCCATCTTGTGGTGGCCATCTTGTGACCACATGGACTTGGCCATATTGTGACCACATGAGGTGTGTGAGGGTGTGGCGGTCAGTTTGCATATTACCTCCTTATTATTGAGGCTTTTTGTTGAGCCCCTACCAAGTACCCAGGCATTGTTTTAGGTACAGGGTTAATACCACAGTGAACAAGACAGAAAAGATCTCACCTTTATGATATTTACATTCTAGTAAGAAAATGTAGATAATATGCAGGTTAACAAGAAATTAGAAGATAAGTATGCTAATGGATATAAAACTAAGTTACGTGAAAGAATATTTTAGCATTTGATGATCAGAGAAGGCTCCCTGAGAGCTGGAGCTTGAGAAGGACGAGGCAGAGTCCAGGTGAAGGGAGCAGCAGAGGCTTGGATGATTTTGGATCCCATGCTGGGGCCAGACCACTTGAGAGTAGCAAAGAAAGGCTTATCTTTCTGTTACTGAGAAACTCTGTCCACCTCCCCCAGGAAGCCTTCCTTGATTAGCCCACTCCATTCACCTGGATGCTGTGCCTCAAGACATCTCTTCATGGGCTGTATCAGCTCAGCACTAATGAATTGAGTTATAAGCTACAGCAAAGTCATCTCTTTTCAACTCCCACCTACTCAGATTGCACAAAGTGTGAGGAGTTTAAGTTCAGAGAGTAGTTTAAGCTACTGTTAAACAATAATATTCAGCCCCTAATTCTCTAAAAAACATCTACTTAGATGCACACTATTCATAAACTGATCATAAATGATTCTTATATATTCATTGAAATAAATCCTCTCCAGGCCTCTACCTAGCAATATTTAGTGAACCTATTTCAGTTACTTTCTATATTTGAACGAAGTCAAACTACATTTTTAAGTAAGAAGGTTCTATAATTCAAGCCATTTCTAGAACTCCTGCTCTTCCATCAAATTAGTCACCTTGGTAGAGGCTCGGCCCTCTCCTAGCTCAGTGACTTGCCCTCACACTGGGCTCTTGGCTCTGCTAGTCTGGCATGCCTCAGGAAGACGGCAAGTTGGCATGTGCCCCAGTGCATCGTGGGTCTCTCATGAAGCATCAAAGCCAGAGATGTGATCTCTGTGAATATTAGGAAACTCTTGAATCTGATAAGTTCTGTATTCTTTGTGAACGAGTGACCTTCCTAGGTTATGAAAAGGCAGGATGGTGTGAGCATTAGGTCATGAGCTCCAGAATCACAGAGGTCTGAGGCTGAATTCTGTCTGTAGTGTAGCAGCTACTTGTCCTTAGGTGAGTTCCTTAACCTCCCAGCACTTTAGTATTCTGATCTATAAGATGGGGATCATCCTAGTACCGCCTCCCAGGGTACTTATAAGGATTAAACAGATAATGCACGTAAAAGTGCTTACGTCAGTGTCTGGCATGGGACAAGTCCTCAACAAATGCCAGCTCTTACTAAGTTAAGCTTCCTGAGATCAGGGACATGACTTTGTCTCTGCTTTCATTTCCCCCCTCCCTGTAGAGTAGCATCTAGCCAGTGTTTGCTGGCTGGCTCTCTGGCTGGCCAGCTTTGACCAGAGTCAAAAATTAAGGGGTGGGTAAAAGCAGGTTTACAGTTGTAATACAATCTAATCTAATAAAAGAGTAATATGCAAATTAACCATCACTCCAAGACACCTAAGCCATGCCCCCAGCCGAGCCACGCCCACCACCCAATCAGAATGACTGTATGCAAATTAACCCAGCCAAGATGGAGGCCGGCAGCCATGGAGCTAGAGCAAACAGGAGGCTTCCGTTGCAACTGCCTGCTTAAGCTGGCTGAGCCTCTACTAAGGCAACATTGTTTCAATTTTAGAAGCCACGGAGCTGAAGCAAACAAGAGGCTTCATTACCTGCCTAGGCCTCGGCTTAAAGCAACAGTGTTTCAATTATAGAAGATAAATAAACCCCAAAAACCTGATTCCAGCCAGCCTCGCTGGGACGTTGGGTCAGTGGCAGCTGTGGGCAGCCTGAAAACAGCCCTCAGCCCCTCACACAGGCTGGCCAGGTACCCCAGTAGGGACTTGAACCCTGAAGGGACTGTGGGCAGCCTGAAAACGGCCCTCAGATCCTCACTCAGGCTTGCCACACCCCAATGGGGTGAGGGTCCACACTGGGGGGCTTGGCAAGCCTGCAAACAGCCATCAGCCCCTCACCCAGGCTGACCAGGCACACCAGCAGGTGGACATCCCCCAAGGGGTCCCAGACTGTAAGAGGGCACAGGCTGGGCTGAGGGACCCCCCCACCCCCCGAGTGCACAAATTTTTGTGCACTGGGCCCCTAGTAATAAATAATAACACAAGAATAAGCTGTCTTATGTACTCACAATGGTAAACCTATATTTGCCCCATCCTGTATTGTCTCAGAAAAATGTCCTGGGAGGTTGCATGGATTCCAACACTGACTGTGCCTGTAGCATTTCAGTGACTCTTGCATGTCATAAGTATAGAACTAATTCTCTCCAATAGGAAAAGCGGCCTAATGGCCCAACATGTTGTCTCATTAGCACATGGTTCGTTAGCTCATGGTTCCTGGGAGTTGATTCTGCTCACCTCGCTGTTGTGTGTAATCAGAGAGGATGCTGGGTTATTAGATCGGTGTATCTGGAAGAGGCTTCAGCATTCTCAGTTACGGGGTTTCTGTCTCTAGACATGATGAAGCCACTGGGACACATCTGACTCGTTGGGAACGTGTTTCCAGAGAGTGCGGCTTTGCCCAGGCCTCGCTAGCGGACTTAGTGTCCGATAACCATGGTATTTTCATACCGTCACATAAATCCAATATCATACCTATTTTCCCCAGACTTTCTCTTCTTGAAAAAGTATGTTAAAATAATCAGCTCAGTTTCAAAGCTCGTATCTTCAGAAGAATATCAGCTTAGCCAGTCCTGACTCCTGCTTTGAGATATGAATGAGAAAACCATCTGTGAAAGTGGAGGTTTACTTCTCAGACAAATATAAGTGGGTGGTAAGGAGCCTGGACCTCAGCAGGCCCAGCCTGGGGGAGGGCGTGAGTGGGAGCGAAAGCGCGGCGTGGTCCTCAAAGGAGTCCCATGGAGAGCTCAGGGTTAGCTGGGTCCATGCTGGCCCTGAATGCCTGGGCTTAAAAACCCAAGCAGTCGTGTAGCTCGAGGTCTGATCACTCAAGGCAGCAGAACCATAGGAATCAAGAAGTTAACGAAAAGATGTCAAAGGCTGAGGTCTTTGAACACATTCTGCCTCGTGTCTTGTAGTGGCTGGAATCCAAGCTTTAATAAAAACTGAAATGCAAAGCTAAGGTTTAGCCCAGTCTCGGCTGCCTCTGCTTCACCACACAGGTACTAGACCCTGAATTTAGATTCTGCTTTAATGCTGGTGCTGAAAATAGGGACGGAGACCTTTCCCTCCTCTTCATTCTCTCCCTGATTCCTGTGAAAGTGACTTCTTTATCTGGGGCCCTAGAGTCCTTTTGAGCAATTGCAAGCGCATGTAGAACTGAACCATACTGGTATTTGTGATGCTTCTTGCTAGCTGTGATTTTCAGAGAATCTTATGGGATTCGCAGGGTCATTAATTAGTCTTATGGCCATGGTATCTATGACTGAGTGCACAGCAGAAATGGAATCCATTTGCAAAACTAACCGTAGAGGAAGCGGCACTATATGGTGCAGGGGAGAGAACCTGAGGCGGGGCCAGTGCTCCCTGTACTCTTAATGGACCCTTTGATCAAAGCAGCGCTTCTCTGCTTTGAGCTCAGGTTCTTTGTGTTCAAATAAGAGCACTAACCAGACACTCTCATATGCCCGCCCCCCCCCATCTGTCATAAGATGGAGTCTGAATGTTTAAAGCAACATTATTCATGTCTGCGAAGTTCTCTCATTTTCCTTTGTGTTATCTTTATATCTTATATTGACTTTTTATTATGGTAAAACATATGATTTACCATTTTAGCCATTTCTAAGTGTACAGTTTGGTAGTACTAAGTACATTCACATTGTTGTTTTACCATCCCCACCTCCACACCTTTTTCATGTTCTCAAACTGCAGCTTCATTCCCATTAAACACTGACTCCCCATTCTGTCCTCCCCGACCTCCTTGCAAACACCATTCTACTTGCTGTCTCTAGGACTGTGACTGCTCTAGGAACCTTATGTAAGTAGAATTATATAATGTCTGTCCTGTGGTGTCTGGCTTATTTCACTTATGTCGTCGGGGTTTATCCATATTGTAATATGTTTCAGAATTTTCTTTTTATGGCTGAATAATATTCCACTTGATCATACTCACTTTTTTTTAAGTATTTTATTTTATTTTATTTTATTTTTAATTTATCTTTATTGTTCAGATTATTACAGTTGTTCCTCTTTTTTCCCCCATAGCTCCCCTCCTCCCATTTCCCATCCCAACTTCTGTCCTTGCCCCGCCACTGTCCTCATCCATAGGTGTACAATTATTGTCCAGTCTCTTCACGTACCCCCAACACCCTTAACCCCCCAAAATTGTCCATCCACTCCATTCTATGCCTCTGATTCTATTCTATTCACCAGTCTATTCTGTTTATCAGGTTTTTTTTATTCACTTGATTTTTAGGTTCATTTGTTGATAGACATGCACTTGTGCATAAAATATTTATCTTTACTTTTTCCTCCTCTTCCTCTTCTCAAAGCATACCTTTCAGCATTTCATATAATACTGGTTGGGTGGTGATGAACTCTTTTAGCTTTTTCTTGTCTGTGAAGCTCTTCGTCTGACCTTCAATTCTGAATGATAGCTTTGCTGGGTAAAGTAATCTTGGTTGTAGGTTCTTGCTGTTCATCACTTTGAATATTTCTGCCACTCCCTTCTGGCCTGCAAAGTCTCTGTTGAGAAATCAGCTGACAGTCGTATGGGTGCCCTCTTGTAGGTAACTGACTGCTTTTCTCTTGCCGCTTTTAAAACTCTCTCCTTGTCCTTTGCCCTCAGCATTTTAATTATGATGTGTCTTGGTGTGGTCCTCCTTGGATTTTTTTGTTTGGGGTTCTCTACATTTCCTGGACTTGTAAGTTTATTTCTTTCACCAGGTAGGGGAAGTTTTCTGTCATTATTTCTTCCAATAGGTTTTCAATCTCTTGCTCTCTCTCTTCTTCTGGCACCCCTATAATTCTGATGTTGGTATGCTTGAAGTTGTCCCAGAGACTCCTCACACTATCTTCATATCTTTGGATTCTTTTTTCTTTTTGCTTTTCCAGCTGGTTGTTTTTTGCTTGTTTGTATTTCATATCTTTGACTTGATTCTTACAATCCTCTAGTCTGTTGTTGGATCTCTGTATATTATTCTTTATTTCAGACAGTGTATGCTTAATTTGTAGCTGGTCCTTTTTCATACCCTCGAGGGTCTCACTAAACTTATCAGCAGTCTCTAAAATATTCTTGAAAAGCCTTATAACCATGGTTTTGAACTCTATATCCAGTCGTTTGCTTTCCTCCATTTCTGTCATTTGTGACCTGTTTCTTTGTCTCCGCATTTTGGTTGCTTCCCTGTGTTGATAGAGTGGCTTTCTGTGCTAGGTGTCCTATAGGGCTCAGTGGCTCAGTCTCCTCAATTACCTGGGATGGATACTCTTGGTGCACTGCTTTGTCAGCTTTATGCACAGTCTTGTTGTAGCTAAGCCTTGATTGCTATTGGTATCACTGAGAGGAATTGACCTCCAGGCCACTTGGCTGTGAGAATCAGCTGTGTCTATGGTGGGAGAACTTCTGTGCTGGAGACACCCTTATGGGGCAAGACTTGCTCCAGTGGGACTTTAGTGCCCACTGAATCTGCCCCCCTGAGTGTGTCCCTTATGAGTCTGAGGAGTTGTAGACTGGGTGGTCCCGCTCTGACCACTGGGTTCACTGTCTCTTGGAACTCTAAATAGAGTTGCTATTTTAGCTTCTGCCTGAGGTTTCCCAGCCTTTTCTATGCAAAAGCCTCTGCGTGCAGCTTGGGTGGAGCAGGGTCTCGGGGAATCTACATGGCGGAGCAACCAGCTATGGCCGATTCTCAGCCCTGCCCTAAGAGGCACTGGGTCTCAAGCTGCTCTGTAGTTCCTCCCAGTGCCAGATGGTGCCAAACAGTCCAGCTCCTCCCTGTATAAGTCTGAGTCCCCAGAAACTTGCCTGGAACTGGAGTTCAGAGCCGTCAGGAGCTTGTGCCTCCCTCTGGTATGAAATGCTGCCAGCCCTTTCTGCAAACCCCTTCGCGTGCGCCTCCGTACCTCTGCACTTTACTTCCGCACCTCCTCTGCATCTCAGTCCCTTTCTAGTTGTATAATTTCCACTCAGCCAGCCTTCCTGTGGGTCTGGGTGGTGTCCGTTTTTTCTTTTCATTGTAGTTTTGAAATGGTTGTGCGAGGCAATAATTTCCGGTGTTTCCCTATGCCACCATCTTGGTTTCTCCCCCAGACTGGCTTCTTTCATTTAGCAACATGCATTTAAGGTTCCTCCATGTCTTTCATGACTGTATAGTTCCTTTTTTTAAAAGAGAAGAACAATATTCTGTTTTCTGGATGTACCACAATCTGTCCATTCAGCTACTGAAGGACATCTTGGTTCTGGCAAATCTAAACTAATAAAAGCGTAATATTGAAATTAACCATCTCTTCAGGACGGGTAAGCCACGCCCACCAGCCAAACAGAGTGACGATATGCAAATTAGCCTAGCCAAGATGGTAGAGGCCACAGCCCGGGCGAAGACACACACAGGGTCCAGCCCTAGCGCAGGATGGGAAGAGCAAGCAGGCCAGTGGGCGAAGCCGTGGGTGGGAGGAGCAGGGCGGGAAGAGGCTGCGGCCTGCAATCGATCATTGCGGGGCACACACACGAGCCTCCGGGGCTCCCTGTGTATGCCCCAGCCACCCGATGGCTTCCCAGTCGGAAGCCCGGGGCGGGACCAGTCGGCGGCCAGAGGCTCCATCCTGGGAAGCCATCGGGTCTCCAGGGGCACACCCAGTCACTTCCCAGGCAGATGGCCCCGAGGGTCAATGGGAGCTGTGGGCAGCCTAAAAACGGCCCTCAGCCCCTCTCCCAGGCTGGCCAGGCACCCCAGTAGGGACCTGAACCCTGAAGGGGCTGTGGCCAGCCTGAAAACTGCCCTCAGCCCCTCACCCAGGCTTGCCACACCCCACTGGGGTGAGGGTCCCCACTGGGGAGCTTAGCCAGCCTACAAACAGACATCGGCCCCTCATCTAGGCTGGCCAGGCACATCAGCAGGTGGACATCCCCAGAGGGGTCCTAGACTGCGAGAGGGCACAGGCTGGGCTGAGGGGACCCCCCTCCTGAGTGCACAAATTTTTGTGCACCGGGCCCCTAGTTATGAATAAAGCTGTTAAAAATCGCTGTGTGCAGCTTTTGTGTGGACATAAGTTTTCAACTCCTTTGAGTCTACCTAGGAGCAGGGTCACTGAATAAAAGTCCTTTTTCAGATGTGCCTTTTGCAGATGTTTTCCCAGTCCGCAGCTTGCCTTCTCATTCCCTCAACAGTGTCTTTTGCAGAGGATAACTTGTTCATTTTAGTGAAGTCCAACCTATCAGTTATTTCTTCCATGGTCATGGCTTTGAGGTTATATCTAAAAAGTCATCACTGTACCCAAGGTCATCTGGGTTTTCTCCTCCGTGATCAACTTTGAATTAATTTTTGTGAAGGGTATAAGATCTGTTCTTTCATCTTTTCTTTTCTTTTTGGCATGTAGTTGACCATTTGTTCCCAGAGCATTTGCTGAAAAAAGACTGTCTGCTCCATTGTCTTGCCTTGCTCCTTTGTGAAAGATTAGCTGACTACATTAGGGTGGGTCTATTTCTGGGCTCTCCGTTCTGCTCTGTTGATTTGTCTGTCTATTCTTGCACCAATAACATACTGTCTTAACTACTGTACCTTTATAATAAGTCTTGAATGTCAATTCTCCAACTTTGTTCTTCACCTTCAATATTGTATTGGGTTTTGGGATCTTTTGTATCTCCATATAAACTTCAGAATCAGTTTGTCAGTACATCACCATATTTTGAGAGAAATATTTCCATTTAAGTTATTCCAAGTTAAACGTTAATATGTTCTCCAAATTTTACACTATTATCAAAATTATAAGCACCATGACATTCATAGTGTCTACCTTCAGTCATTAGTCCTCCTGTCTGTAAGAAAATGCAGGGAGAATGAGCCCATGTGAGTGTCCTGCGGCCAGTGGTGGTCCCTTTTCATCCCTGCTTGATACTGTTACATAAGGCTTTCCTAGAGGAGCCGACAGTGCGGGTAGAGCGAGCCTTGTCCTGAACATGAGATTGGCCATCAGAGTTGTGGTAGTGGTGGACTGTCACCCCGCTGCTACCTTGTCTGGTTGGTAGGCATGCACTTCCATTCTCCTAGGCCACAGCGTGTTAGGCTTCAGCCATATCAGTGCCCCTGGTTGTCAAGAGCAGCAGCAGGTGAGCAGACACGTGCTGTCAGCAGGAAACAGGATGAGGTCAAAACCAACGCGGCACCTAACCTAGGCAGCCGGGGAGGGAGCTATAGCCTGTCCATCTGTCATCGAACCCCACCCATCCTTCGAGGTACTTTTAGCAAATTAACCTCTGGGCCTTTGATTTTCTTACCTATAAAATGGGAATAGTAAATACCTACAGGCCAGCGTCTTCTAAAGACTAAATAAGGTAAAACATTCCTAGCATCTTTCCTGGCTGTCAGTGGGCAATCAGGAAAGTTGACCTCCTTCCAAACAATTAGCATTGAGGAGGAGAACAATAAAAAAGGGCAGGTTGTTCTAAGAGACCAATGTTTAACATTTGGCTTTATCTCCTACATCCTCACTAGCGTTCAGAGAAATTCAAAATACAGCAGTACAGAGTACCATTTTTGCCTGTTGAATAAGCAAAATTTTTATGAGTTTTCTGAGTCTGCACCACTGGCAGATGTAAATGGGTACATTCCATTTGGAAAGCAGTTCAAGATATGTATCAAGAACCTCAAAAATGTTCTTATCCTTTGATCTGTCCCAAAGACTCTTGCCTAAGGAAATGCTATTGATAGACCTGGAATTTTATGTAAAAAACCATTCAGCATAGCATTCATTATTTATAATAAAAATCTAGAAACACATTACACGGGAATGGTTAAATATGTTTAAGTCACACACTGAGAGAGTACTCTGTAACCATTACAAATCACGATATTTAAAGGCTCCTATGATGGGAACACAGAATTCAAAAACTTCCTATACTGAGTGGAAAAAAAATCATAAAACTATGTACAGTATAATTTTAGTTTTTTAATACATACAGACAGAATGGTAGGAATTATGCCACCTTGTTACTGTGATACTTTTTTCTGGGTAATGGGAATATAACTAGTGTGTTTTCTTTTCTATTTGTTTATTTTCCAAATTTTCTCCAGTGAGGATGTATTGCATTTAAAATCAGGACAATGTTATCAATCAGCATGGGTACACAGGATGTTGTTGTCCATAGGAACAGGGCCTGCAGGCTCGCCAGGTCTGCTCTTGGCAACCAGGGGCACTGGAATGGCTGAAGCCTAGTACACTCTGGCCTGTTCAGATAGGAAGTGACTAGTAATATTCTGCTTTGCCCCCACAGCTGCTGCTGGACACCCATTCCCTGAAGATGGTCCTGCTCGATCTGCCTTCCATTGGCTCCCAGGTGGTGAGGAAAGCACCTGCCAGTTACACTAAGATTGTTGTGAAAGGCATGACCCGGGCGGAGATGATCCTCAAGGTAGGGCCTGTGTGTCCTTGTCAAAGAGTGCTGGTTGCCTGATTGCTTATTCCTAGGAGCACTGGTTTTGAAAGCACAGATCAGCAGCGCCTATCCCGCTAGTCCCAAAGGATTGTCCACATTCTTTGGCGGCACTAGCTAGGGCTTGGCCTCATCAGACATTGTTGAAAATCAGTGGACAGTTCCTTGGGGGTCAGTAAATCTTCCTGACAAATGAATTCTTCATTGTAATGGGATTCCCTTGTAGTAAGATTTGGCCAAGGTTGGAGGTTAGGCGGGGTGTCTGTGAGAGTCATTGTCTAAGTCAGGGGTCTCCTTGCTGCTCAGCAGGAATTTCCAGCCCAACTCTCAGTTACTACCTTTCACATAAGCCTTTGGCTTCCTAACTCTGCAACTTGACAAGAACTCCGAACAGATGTTTCAGTACCTGACTAATCAGCGAATGGGCTCTCTAAAGCCCCATTTAACGAACTATTATATGTGGGATGATGTTGCGAATGGCTGAAGATTTAAGCATCTGCATCAGATTTTCACCTGCACTTATTGAGAAGAGAGGGAAGAAAACTATAGAACAAATAGAATGCTCTATCAGGGAATGCTCCTAAAATTCCAGGCCTGCAGGCTCTGCAGGTCTGTCTCCCAAACAGACTGACTCCGACCACAGTGGGAGGAAAAGTAGCAGTGGGGCCTGAGGCAGTGGAAGTGACCAGGAGAGGGCCTGCACGGACCCGGACCCGCAGCTTCTGGCCCGAGGAAATGGAGGCAGCCAGTTTACTCCCGGGGGGCAGAGCAGAGTTTGCAGATTACCTGCAGAGGATTTCTTTCTCCTTTTTATTTTTTTTAGCTTTTTTGCAAATAACATACATTTTCTCCATGTTTCCTAAGTATAACAAAATATCACCCTTAGTGAATTTGTACCTTAGGTACAAACATTTATAAAATAATGAACACCAGTTTCCCCAGATTAGCGTGAGAGCAAGCACATGCTGAAACAATTGTGATTTTATTCCCTGACAGAAAAACAATCTTGAGTATATTTTAATGGCTAAAAAAGAAAGCCATTCAAGTTTCATGTTGATTAAAAAAATGTGACTTTGTCTTTGCTTCATGAATTTTGTACTTTGAAATGGAGGAATGACATTTAGACATTTCTGCAGAGGATTCCTGAGTGAACTGCTCCTTGCCACTCTGGGTTCCATGCTCAGGAATTCAAAACAAAGCCAGGCTGCTGGAGGAAGAGGGCCAGACACTGCGTGTCCAACCAAGTGGAAATGAATGTGAGGACTGGGATGCCGTTACTTCCCTTCGGCTTGTGTATTCCTCGGATATGGTTAAATGAAGTTCCAGACTTTAAGTCTTGAAGAGAGTAAGGCAGCTTTGGAGTTTTTGTTTTTCAGAAAATCTACTTAAGTCAGTGCCTTTTGTTTCCAGTCCTCAGGAACAATGATATGTCAGGACAAAATGAGCAGGTACCACAAGACCACAAAATATCTCAAATGGGAGATCCTCTGACACAGTGTTTCCCAGATGGTCCTGACATTTAAAGACATCTGGGACCCAGCCCAGGCCCTCAGAATCTTCAGAGGAGAGGCTTAGGGATCTGCACTTAAAAAGCCGTCTAGCCCTAGTCGTTTTGGCTCAGTGAATAGAGCATCGGCCTGCAGACTCGAGGGTTCCAGGTTGGATTCTGATCAAGAGCACATGCCCAGGTTGCAGGCTTGATTCCCAGTAGGGGGCGTGTAGGATGCAACCGACCAATGATTCTCTCTCATCATTGATGTTTCTCTCACTCCCTCTCCTTTCCTCTGAAATGTGTGTGTGTGTGTGTGTATTTTTAAATTTATTTTTTTTTAAATAGCACATCCAGCATGATTGAACATCGGCCTATGAACCAGGAGATCATGGCTCGATTCCTGGTCTGGGCACATGCCTAGGTTTCGGGCTCAATCCCCAGTGTGGGACTTGCAGGAGGCAGCTCATAAATGATTCTCTCATTATTGTGTTTCTCTCTCTCCCTCTCCCTCTCCCTTTCCCTCTCCCTCTCCCTCTCCCTCCCCCTTCCTCTCTGAAATCAATTAACAAAATGTATTTTTTAAAAAGAGTCGTCTAGGTGTTTGTGATTCAGCACCTTTAGGAAACACGGCTCTAACTTGCTGAGATGAACTAGGCCATCAGGACGTTTCTACGTTGAGGTTGCTGCTGCTGTAAGGATATCCTGCAGAGCTCACTCTGTGGTCGGCTTGTAAGTGAGACTTGCCCTCTGGCCTGAGCTTTCCCTGAGAGCCTGCTCTTGTCTCTCCCTTGTAGGTAGTGATGGCCCCTCATGAACCCTCGGTGGTGTTTGTTGACAACTACATCAAACTCCTTACTGACTGCAACACAGAAACCTTCCAGAAGATACTGGACATGAAGGTTAGTTTGGGGTTGTGTTTTGTCCACATGCACACCTTTCTCACACCTGTGGTTCTTAGCTGGGCCCTGGAAGCTCTCAGAAACCTGGTGTCTAGCCCCATGCTGCAAACCACACGCCAAGAAGCCTTTTAAGGAGAGGGGTCCTGGCATATGACCTTCCTGGTTGCCTCCACGCCCATGGAGAACCTCTGCTCAGTGGAAGGAATGGACTGAAGGGGGATGTTCCCTCCCCTCCCTCTTTACCTGTCCTTTCTTCTCTTTCAGCCTCTTCTTTCTCCTACCCTAGTACCTGTTTTCTTCCCCTGCTTCTCTCCCTGGCTACTGCCTAGGACGGGTAACTCCCCAGGAAGAAAGTATAAATCCTCAGTCCCCAGGAATTGGAGTTCTCAGCCCTCGGCTAAGAGCATCCCCGATGCTACACTTGCTCCTCGGGCCTTCCTGGGCCCGACCTCACATTGTCCTCCTCTCTCTTCCAACTTCAGGGGCTGAAGAGGAGCGAGCAGAGCAGCATGCTGGAACTCTTCCGCCAGAGGCTCCCCACCCCACCCGCAGGGCCAGAAGCCTCCAGCTCACTGTCCCTGCTGGCCCCCACACCAGAACAGGAATCTTCTCGCATCCGCAAACTGGAGAAACTCATTAAAAAGAGACTGTAGGGGCACCGGCCAGTGACCCCAGCACCAGCTCCTGGAAGCCCCACCTCTCCTGTGCTCAGCCTCTCAGTTGTCCATCTTGAAACTTCCCGGGACGTTGGGGTTGCTAGTGTGTGTCTCCCAAGCCCTGTCTTACTTCCTGTCCTAATCGGAAAAGCCTCGTCGGGGCTCGGTTAGCAGAAGGTGGTCTCAATGGCCTCTGGATCCTGCAGCAGAGGCAGGCTGGGTGAGCGGCCCTGCCCTTCACTGTCGTTTCTGGGCTGTTCTCACTGGTCCGTTGTCACGGACTCCGTAGCCTCCCTCCCTCTGCAGCCACACCCTCTGGCAAGGGGCCCTCTTCCTCATGTGCACCCATCCAGGCAGCTTCAGTGACAGAGCCTGGATCTTCGCCTTCCTCCATCTGCTGCTGTGTGAGGGGCTCTGGGGCCCAAGTTCATGAAGTGGCAGGTGCAGGGGTAGGAAACGAGCCTTTCTTTATGAAGGAAATGGAAGCAGGGCCGCTCTTCTGGGGGAATCCCAGTGCGGGTACATACTTCGCTTCGGGCACTTTTCGACTTGGCCAGGTTCTCCCTGTATTCTCATTTCTCACTCATCTCCATTCGCTATCTGTGTGCCTCCGAGAAGATTCCTGGTGTCTGTCACCCCGGGCAGCATGTGTCGGCCTTGGAAGCAGGTGCCCTGGGCTCCTGGCCCAGCTGCAGGGCAGACCCATGTCTGACTGGGAGAGAGTTCCAGGCTGGGTGTGCTCACTGCTTTACAGAAGGTTATTTTCTCCGTTTCTTTATTTCCACGCTGCCTGACTTGGAGGGGAGGGGTGGCCTTTTTCCTAGGAAAATGTCCTAGGCTTTCTCCATAGATGAAGCTATGGGGCAGCCCAAGAGGCCTCTAATTCCCTTCCGACCCTTCCATGTTCAGATCCAAAGTACGTTGCAGGATCACCTGAAAACAGCAGAGGTGATGTGCGGGGCCAGAGCGATGTATTACTTTATCACCAACGGAAAGAACCCAGGTCCTGAGGAGCGGAATCCTGACCTTAAACACCATGTCAGGACCTGGCAGGGCCCAGACGCACCCTGACTGGCCCTACCGTCCTGCCCTCCACGGGCTCCGGGCCAGCAGCCTGCAGGAGAGAATTGCCCCACAAGACTGTTTCGGCCCACCCGTCACCCGCGTCAGGAGGACGGGTAACAGAGTTGCCCAGGTTCACCTGGTTCCTCCATCGGCTGTGACCATGGCCTCAGAGACCATCAGTCTCAGTGTCTGTTCAGGAATTCTGAACAAGGTGTTGGCAAGTGGGGCAAGAGCAAAGGAGGACGGTGGAGTTTCTTACAGAGTATGCCCACATCAGGCCCCAGGATAAAACTGGGATAGCAAATAGCACTCAGGAGAGAGGATGTTTCCTAAAAATTCATGAAACTGCCTGGCTGGCTTGGCTCAGTGGTTGAACTCCGACCTATGAACCAGGAGCTCACGGTTCGATTCCCGGTCAGGGCACATGCCCAGGTTGTGGGCTTGATCCCCAATGGGGGGCATGCAGGAGGCAGCCAATCAATGATTCTCTCTCATTGTTAATGTTTCTCTATCTCTCTATCTCTATCTCTATCTCTCTCTCCTTCCCTGACGCCCATTAAAAAAACAAATTTCATAAAACTTGTGACAGGCATCCAAAGCCATTAAGGTTTGAAAATGTCAGACCAGAACCTGACTACGTCTCCCCTTCTGTCTCCCCACTGTGACCGCTGCACCTGCCCCTTCCCCTCCATCAGCCTCTCGCCCAGACTCCGCTTGTGTCCCAGCTTTTGTCCCAGCTTTTGTCCTGTTTCTTGTTTCTTCACCCGCTTCCAGCTGTTGTTGCTAGTGCGTCTTCATGTACTGAGCAGCTCAGACTCGAGAACACCGAGAAGGAAGTCAGTGATGGAAGAGAGGTGTGGCCTCTGCCGAGCTCAACTTGGAAAAGATGGCTAGATAGGAAGAGTGCAGCTCAGTGGGTGGGTCTCGCTGCACCCACCGCTCCGGTGAATTTACACAGCGGCGCTAATGGAGGTCACGTTCCCTGCCGCGTGTGCAGGAAGGGGCAGTGGGCCCCGTCTCAGACAGCAGTCACTTCAGCCGTCTGTTGTCGACCTGGGAAGCCGGGGAGCTGCCGCACCTGGTTCTTGTCACGCCAGGTGTTTGCAGATCCACACTTCCCGCTGGTTCGTTCATGGGGCGTCATTTTCTGGATGTCTCCGTTATGGCGCTGAGATGTCAAGCCCTGTGTTCCACCGGTTGGTGGTCATAGCCAGGGAAGTTGCTTTCTTGATTTATTACACTGTGGGTAATCTCCAGGGAGTCTCTGGATGTCAGCAGGAGTGTGTGGTAAATGTCTCGTTGATGGGGTCTGAGTGCTGCGTGTGCATCCTGTGAGGAAAGAGCACATTTCTCAGCTGAGGGAACGCACCCCAATCCCTGAGGCTCGTGTTCCAAACACAGGTGCCGGGAGGTTCTCGATGAGTAACTGGAGGGGCCACGGGTGTTCACCACTCAATAGAGACACTTGCTTTACTGAACGGTTCCGGTGGCACATTCTCATAAATGTGTGATTTTCTGGGCTCTCCAGGCAAGTGAAATGCCTGTGCAGTTGACCTGGTGCCGACATGGTGAGGATCCTTAGCTGGAGCAAGTAGGTGCCATTTAAACTTGTGTTGACAGGAGGGACCATGCCAGAAACGGCTGTGCCATCCTGATGAGGATTCTTCCTGTTTTGATGAGTCAATCCCAAAAGAAAGCTTATTTATTTCTGTCACTTCCAAATAAAAGGGAGCAGACATTGGTAAAAACGGTAGCTAACTCTGTTATTAAGCTAAACTTAGATATTGTACGTTCCTCTGACTTTCTGTAGCCCCTTAAAAAAAACTCTGAAGTCACTTTAGGTGGTTAAAATAAATATTAGTAATTTGTCATTGATAAAGAGTTCACTGCTGCTCTTTTTATGGACAGAATTCCTGGGAGCTGCCTTGGCGAGGCCCAGGCTAGAGAAAGTTCTGCTTGTTCGTCGCAGGGAACCACAACAGGCGGCTCTTTTGACCTCCAAGCTCAGCTGTGGCATTGAGGCTGACGACCAGCACTCCTCCCCTCTTGATGAACAGAGAACCAGTCCTAGGACCTGCCCACCTCCCAGAAAAGGGTGCCTCCCTCTCCCATGCCAAGGGCGACTCCTCAGGGTAACCAAACAGGCCCGAGGGCGCACAGTTCTGGGCAGACAGGGTGAGTGACAGGTCTGAGGCTGCAGCCCGATGCCAGGGGTGCGAGGGAGGTTACAACCGGCTCATCCTGAGCTGCCATTGAGCAAGGAAAACTACTTCCCTGTTTATGGAATGTTCAGGAAAATGCCAAAAGCTCACAGCTGGAACTGCAATCCCCCTGCCTAGGAGGAGAAATCAAAGTGCTGCGCTTGCTTGAGGGTGAAAGCAAGTGTTTCACTCTTCTTGTCTGCGCCCAGTGAGGTCGCTAAAAATAAAAGGGCCACTTCAATCAAGGCCTTGGAGACACAGGCACATGCAGAGCCGGCTGCAGAGGCTACTGCTGCATTTCACACAGCAACAGGCGTCTCCGGGCTCATCCTAGTGGTTGTCAGGACAGATAGCCCCGGGCCCCCCGGCGTGTACAGTTTCCTTAAAATAGATTGGCCCTGATCGGTTTGGCTCAGTGGATAGAGCGTCGGCCTGCGGACTGAAGGGTCCCGGGTTCGATTCCAGTCAAGGGCATGTACCTTGGTTGCAGGCACATCCCCAGTAGCGTGTGTGCAGGAGGCAGCTGGTCGATGTTCCTCTCTCATCGATGTTTCTAACTCTATCCCTCTTCCTTCCTCTCTGTAAAGAACCAATAAAATACATTTTTTAAAAATAGAGAGATTGGTGTTTCGTGCAAATAGCTTTCGTTTTCCCCATCTGGAAGTAATTTCTTGGTGCATATTGGAGCATGAAATACTGCAGTTAATTAAAGCATTACTGGATGTCATTTGCTAGGATGTATTTCCTTACTGTTGACAGAAAACAGAATGGACTATAGGAAAGAATTAGCAAGCCCGGGAACCTGGGGCTCCCCTCCCGGCGTCTGCCCTTCTCCCAGGTGAGGCGGTGCCCCTTCCCTGACGCCCCAGGAAGCAGCGCTGGAAACATGCGCCCCTCGGCCACGTCCCGCCGCCGAAACCTCCGTAACTATGTATAAAGCTCTCAGCTGCTGGTTCGGAAACCTTGCGCTCCGAGTTTCTATCCTGTTGACTTTCCTCCGCGCCTTCCGCCCCAATCCCAGCTCGCTTTTCCATGGGACTGCCCGGGATTTCTCCCCTGCAGGCAGCGAGCTCATCCCGCTTCCTTAGTAATTGGGGGGGGGGGGGCACTGAACTTGGGGGAAGCCTGATGTTTCTTCCAGCCGTGGAAAGTCTTGCAAGACTTCCACTAGGTTGGCCTCGAGAGCATTACCTCGTTTCCATCCTTGCTTTTCAGCAGCAACCCCCCCCCGCCCGCTTTAATAGGGGAGCCAGGGTTCAGTAGGTGGGAAGAGAGATACTTGGATAAGCCGCCCAGAAGAGCAATGCAAGGTGATTTACCTGCGAGCTTTCCTCCTGGCGGCGTCATGGGGCGGAGCAGTGGGGAATGCAGAATGTGTCCGCTGGAAACAAGCAGCCTGGGGGGGGAGCCGCCTACGGAGCACCTGGTCTCCAGGTCTGGCTCTGGCACTTGGATGGTGCTGGAGGCATTGACCCTGTGAGCCCCAGTGGTCAGGACCTGTGAAGGTGGCCATAACCACTAGAGCTGTGAAGCTCACACAAGACCCGGTTGTGTGCGCATGCTCTGTGAGCCGTGCAGCCGTGTAAGATGGGACGTGTCCACTATCACGGCCAAGCCTGAACCACAAGCAGCTGGCTGCACTGGGTGGTGGGGCATAAGGCCGGGTGGCTGGCGGGCTTGAACACAACGCCAAGTGACCAACATACCCGGCTGCGGCCTGCGCGGCCAGCCTCGGAATAGCCAGTCTTTGCCTTTTTAGGTCATGACTGTGATATCCAACTTATTTGAGAGTTTGAAGACTCTCCATCCTCTGCTCCTCCTGCCCAGCAGCTGTTATTTCCGTAGCATTTAGGGATAAACCTGCGGACACAGAGAGCTTCCTCCCTCCCAGTAGTGTTGGCGGGGCTGCCCGCTGTGGGAAATGTGGCACATTTCCTCTGAATGCAAATTAGGAGAGTTGCTGCAGGCCCCCTTCCAAAAAAAATCTTTCAGATACGGTGTCTGGTGTCCACAGACCAGACTTCAAGTGGCCATTCCTGGCAGGAACAAAATTCTTGACTGCACTTTTTTTACTTTTTAACCTGCCATGCCCAGAGAACTCTAAGCAGGACTGTCCTGGGACAGGCTGGGAAGCTGAGGTTCCCCAGTTATTGGGGTTGCTTTACGGTTGCGCTTTAGAGAAGTCTAGAGCTGAATCCCCCGCGAGCAGCTGGCAAGCACTCCCCTGGCCTCCCAGGCCCCTCTGGGTTAGTGGCGCAGGAATGTGGGGCTCCGAGCAATATTACAATGAAAATGGTTAGACGCCTGTCCCCCAGGAATGCTTATCACTTCATCTGAGGGCTCTGGGAGCTTCTGCTCAGTAAGCAGACGGAATTTGCACAGTTGCCCAGCCTCCTCCTGCTGTGGGTCATTTTCCAACAAGTGAGAAATGAAGGCCAGCTTCTCAACAAACCTCCCTCAACCTCTGGGGCCAAGAAACGTATCTGCAAAGCGGCTGCAGCTTTCAGGGGCACCAGGTGACGTGGCAAGAAGCTCAAGTTCCTGCTTGTTTCTTTGTGCTGATGGAGGAGGAGGGCGCGGGGAAGCGGACCAGCTGCTAAAGAGAGGCTTCCATCGGATTCTTCACCAACTCCAGTAACTGTGATTGGGCTATTGGAGCAGCCGCAGGAGAGCGATAGCAGGCAAATGGAGAAAACAGCAAGTATTGTATAAAGAAAACATGAGCTCCCACGCAGAGATACCCCCACCCTATGCCTGTTGCGTGACCAGCACTGCTCTTAAAGCAGTGGTTCGCAACCTTTAAATACCCTTTAAATACAGTTCCTCATGTTGTGACCCAACCATAAAATTATTTTCGTTGCTACTGTTATGAATCGTAATATAAATATCTGATGTGCAGGATGGTCTTAGGCAAGCCCTGTGAAAGGGTTGTTCAACAGCCAAAAGGGTCTCGACCCACAGGTTGAGAACCGCTGTCTTAAAGGATCCCAGGTGTTGGCTGGCTCTATTGTCAGAGAAGGACGCTGATGGTAGTTAAGGTCAAGGTGGTTTAGCCCTGGGCCTTAGATCCGCCCAGTGCCCAGCTACTGTCTGGCATGCAGATCATATCTTTGCTGATGAGGGGGACAGAGCTCTGGTCCATTTAATGCTACTTGTACACCTTGGGGTAGGGGTGGGATAGGGAGAGAGAACTAGTTACTGATATTTATTGCTTCGTAGATTCATTGTGATTTCTCACAAGATAAAATCCCTGTTACGTAGGCATGATTGGCTCCATTTTGTAGCTACCAACCTGGAGGCCTGGAGGGTAGATGAATGTGTCATGTCCAAAGCCACTGGCTATAAGTGGCTGGGCCAGGATTCAGCCCATGTCTCATTGCATCCTCCACGCTCTTCACACTATACCAGTGGTTTTCAGTTTATAAGATACAATGTTAGGTGGGACTCTAGCTCTACAAAACCGATAAAAGTATTTGATTAATATATGTTACAAGTTCAGATATCTTCCAAAGCAAATCAATGAGAACACAGACTATTTCAATAAGTAGAAAGCATTTTAAATCTATGTTTACGGATTTATATATTATCAACCCCAGCATCCAGTTTATTTCTGTGTCTTGCTTTGGTTGCATAGAATAGAGAAAACCTGATTTAAGTCAGCTAAGAATTTGCAAATAGTTTTTTGTTGTTAAGCAGCCCTTCTGCTCTGGCCGGGTACTCAGTTGGAACATCCTCCAGTGCACCAAAAGGGTGCCGGTTCGGTTCCCAGTTGGGGCATGTGCGGGAAGCAACCTATCACTGTTGCTCTCAAGGATTACAAAATAATAATAATAATAATTAAACAGCCCTTCTTTCGAGCCCAGATCCTCTTCAGTCATGCGGATGTGACAAGGACTCCATCCTGAGGTCGGCCTGGATGTGAGCAGCCCTGGCAGGAAACGGCTGCTGTCACGAACAGCTTCTGCGCATGGTTTTCTGACCTGTGAGGGCCGCGAGAGGTTCAGTGTGTCACCTTCGTACAGAAAAGGGCACCGTTTTATTTGGAGCTTCCTGTCCATTCAGCAACACGTCTGAACAGCCACCCAAGCCTGTCTCAATCCCCCTGAAGGCCACCTCTGGGTTCATCCTCGCTGCCTTTGGAAGAACCGAAAGCAAGGAACCCTCCCCCACCCCCTGTAAGGCAGCTGTGTTCTAAGAACAAAGCAAGACACCGGAATGGGCGGAGGGGGCTTGGCTAACATTTGAAAGGAAGCCTAACCTTCTTTCAACACCCCCACGAGCCCCGACTCTTAAAACCTGAGTCCGTGCACGTCTGTACGCAACGCCCCCAGTCTTTTCAGGTCCTGAAGCATGAAAACCTAACGCTTGTGTTCCATTGCCTCACACTTGGGCAAGCAATTGCAGAGGCTGCTGGGGCCAGAGGCAACGTGCCTGGGGACTGTGGCCGGGTCAGGGCCCCCGTACATCCCACAACCCCTGGGCATTTGCTGGGCATTTGCTGGGCACTGTAGCAGTGGCCCAACTCTCTAAGTGGGAAGCTCTGAGTTGGAGCATCACCATTGGGTGGTATGTTGGTTTAGTTGTTTTAGACCTTAAGTCAAACTCCCTCATTTTGCAGAGGGAAACATGGCCCCGAGAGTTTCCATCACTTGCTGGCCCGTTACTATGAAAGGTGACTGGCAGTATCGAAGCCAGCTTGTCCATCCCACTTTCCACTCCCCATGCCACTCTGCCCTGCTATCCCTTCCCGAGCCCACTCTCCTCCCGCTGAGTTCCTCAGAGCTTGTCCCCATCCCACTCTGTCTGAAGAGCAGGGACCTTCACACTTTCTCTGGTCCCCAGGTGACCACTCTTGTCACCTTTGTTCCCATTTCAAGGTAAGTGTACAGCCGCCACCACCATCATCCCCGACCCGTGCGTTCCCTCTCACTCAGCATCCATCTCAGGTGCCTTCCAGGAACTTCCCTTGAAGGTCACCAGCGATCTTCTCGCTGAACTTTCATTCCCTTTGCTCCCCTCCCCCTAGGAAGTCTCCCTTAACGCCTCTGATGCCTTATTTTCTCGGCTGCAATACTCCGTGGTCCCTTCGCTGACTTCCCTGTCCTGAGCCTTGACCAAGGTCCCTGTGGTTTTTCACTCCAGACTCCTTCAGGGAATATAGCTGCCATGACAGGAGGAAACACCAGCCATGCCTTCTGAGATTCTCAGGTATTTTGTCTCTTCTTTCCCCTTCATTCGACTCCAGCTCACTTATGTCCTATCATTAGCTCCTGGGTGACACCTCCCACTAACCTCAGCTCCTGTCCTGGAATTCCCTCTTTCCTAGATCCTCACTCTCAACTCTCTTTGTCACTCAATATGGCTAGTTTATCACAGAAATTCTTCTTCATTATTAATGATTACACAAACAACAGTCATAGGGCGACACTCAACCATTGTGCTACACCAGCCACGTGTAATGCTAATTTTTAAAGTACAATATGAGTATTCATGGTAATAAGTTAATCCAATATGGTCCCTCTCTCCTTCCAGACTTTGTGTCTATACTGTGGGGTGGGGGACACTTTGCAAACAAAATTAATAACATTAAGCATATTTGCATACATTTCTGCTGCTGAACAATATATCTTGGACATCGTTTTCCTCAGCTTACATAGATCTACTCATCCTTTGTACGCATGTGTGAGAATTTTATAAGCATGTTTTAAAATATATTTTATTGATTTTTTACAGAGAGAAAGGGAGTAGGATAGAAAGTTAGAAACATCGATGAGAGAGAAACATCGATCAGCTGCCTCCTGCACACCCCCTACTGGGGATGTACCTGCAACCAAGGTACATGCCCTTGACCGGAATCGAGCCTGGGACCTTTCAGTCCGCAGGTCAATGCTTTATCCACCGAGCCAAACCGGCTAGGGCTATAAACATTTTTTGAGCCAAACTGACCTCATGTGCCAGGGAACAAGATTTCAATTGCTCCCTCTACTCATTCCTTTTAATGACCACTAGCAGTGGTCTCAGTTCAGATCATTTATTTAGCAGTTCTCTCCATGTGTAAGTAAGTATCCTTGCTTACTGTGCTCCCCTTTCTGTAGGCTGCGCCCTGAGAATTGTCCTACTCCCATCTGGAAAGATGAAAGGACCTGCACATTTAGAATATTGCCACCCCCTTGCCAAGACGCCCGCTACAGAGGCTGTCTTGCTGCACCGGCACACCGGTAGCATGCGTACCTCCTTCACATCCTCGCTCGCCCCACGTTTCTTCCTGCTTCTTGATCTAGAGGGTGGGGGTGCAGCACTGTCTGTAGAAGTTCCCCTTTGGTTTTCATTGCACAAAACCAAATGTGACCCAACCGGCGCTGTGTCTTGCTGCAAGACAGCTGTCTTGTTGAGCAAAAGCCCTGTGGCTTCCCTCAAGGCCAGGGCTCCGGGGCCACATGCTTGGCTGTTTTGCTCGTGAGAGCAGTGGTCACGCTTAATGCACACAGAGGGGTAACATTTTGATGTTAACTGGGTATTTATCCTCATCTTCTCCTCTGCCTCTTCCCCATCAGCCAGCAGGAGGCAGCGCGTCCCATATGCACTGTGCTCTGGTGGTGATGCTACAAAGATGAAATTCTCAGCTTCTGAAGTCCTACAGAGACCTGTGGTTCTAGAGAAAAAAGGCTTGGACGCCATGGCTGTCAATGCAAGACGGTTCCTCGGTCCAAAATAAGGTGACAGACGTCCCGCTTTTGGCGGGACAGTCCCCATTTTTAACAGTTTGTCCCGCGTGTTTTAAAAAAGTCCCGATTACTCTTTGTAATATTTTAAGTAATAATAAAAAAGAAAAAAAGAAAAAACGCCCCCCACCCCCCGGTCAATGGTGTACCGCTTTAAATCTGGTCACCTTAGTCTAAAAGTGTACCTTTAGGTTTGAAGAGCTAACATTCAGGAGGACTTTGCGTACAACCCACACCATCATCACAGGGACGGTGCGTCCTGACTTGCACACTTTCCCACGAGGAAAAACCACAGGCAATGTGACTTGGTTTAGAAACTGATAGGCCCCTGAGGAAAAAATCTAGAACCCCACCACTCCGGGCTGAATTCCAAGGTAAGAGGTAACCCCCATAATTTTGAGGGGAATCCTGGTCTAGAAGCCTTTGCCTGGCTTCCGGCAATTACTATGGGAAACAGCAGACCCCATGGAGAAGGCCTGTGTTCAACAAAGCACCACAGGCTTGGCTGGTTTGCCCAGTAGGTAGAGCATCCACCTGCAGACCGAAGGCTCACAGGTTCCATTCCTGGTCAAGGGCACATACCTCGGTTATAGGTTCCCCAGCCCGGCAGGGGCGCATGTGGGAGGCAACCAATCGATGTGTCTCTCTCATGTCAATCTCCAGGTGAGGATTAAAAACAACAGCGAGGCACCACAGTGTCTGAGAAGATTGGCCTCAGGGAGGGGGCATCTCACTGAGTCCCTCACACCCAGTTGGGCAGGTGGTGGCCCCCCAGTTCCCTGAGCCCCCACAAGTAGTGCAAGTGCCTGTTCGTTGGAAGAGGCCTGAGGATGGGAAAGTAGGAGGCAGAACACTGGGCCCGTGGTCGTCAAAAGCAGAGGGTGGCCTTCCCGGCCAAACAGAACCAGCTGCCACTCATGGAAGCCAGGGGGGCGGGAAGATGGCCACGGACCCGGTCACCCCAACCAGCCATCCCTGCTGCCACGATGTGACAGAAGCCTCCCCAGATGCCACCGGGGCAGGGGGAAGGCTCAGGGTAGTCATTACCCCAAAACCATTCTTGTCCAGAAGGTAACAAACCACAGAGTTAGCAAGACAGTTTTCCAGGTTTGAGACCAACT
>PVJC01022984.1:8151-26887 GCA_004026665.1 Murina feae
GAGAGATGCAAATCAAAACAACAATGAGGTACCATCTCACACCTGTAAGAATGGCTATCATCAACAAATCAACAAACGACAAGTGCTGGAGAGGATGCGGAGAAAAAGGAACACTCGTGCACTGCTGGTGGGAATGCAGACTGGTGCAGCCACTGTGGAGTACAGTATGGAGTTTCCTCAAAAAATTAAAAATGGATCTTCCTTTTGACCCTGAGATCCCACTTCTGGGAATATATCCTAAGAAACCAGAAACACCAATCAGAAAGGACATATGCATCCCTATGTTCATAGCAGCACAACTTACCATAGCTAAAATATGGAAACAGCCTAAGTGCCCATCAACAGATGAATGGATTAGAAAACTGTGGTACATCTACACAATGGAATACTATGCTGCTGTAAAAAGGAAGGAATTCTTATCATTTGCAGGAGTATGGATGGAGCTGGAGAACATAATGCTAAGTGAAATAAGCTAGTCAATGAAAGAAAAATACCACATGTCCTCACTCATCTATGGATAATAATAACCATTATAACCTGGTGAACAAAAATAGATATAGAGGCAGAGCAACATCAAACAGACTGTCAAATTACAGCAACAAGGACAGGGATGTTGTGGCGGGGGGTAACAGATCAGCCAAGGGACTTTTGTGTGTGCATTTAAGCATAACCAATGGACACAAAACACTGGGGGGTAGGGGAGGCTGGGGGAAGGGCAGGGGGGAAAAGAGATATATCTACTAATCTTTGTAAAGCTTTATGTAATTTAAAAAAATGTAAAAAATAAAAAATAAATAAATAAATAAAATAAAATAAAAAAATAAAGAGGATGAAGCAAAAGTTAAAAAAAATAAATAAAAGTAAAAACCATTAAAAATAAAATATTGTCACAAATTGATTATAAGGATGTCTTTGAAGAAAAAGAATGGATTAATTAATTAATATATAAATGCATAAAACATTTCTTGGGGGATAATAAAATAAGAATGTTTAGGAATTATGAGGAAGCAAGTTAAGAGGTGAGAGAGATGATATCTCCAATGCAATGGATATTGATAGTAAATCCCAAATTCCTTCATCAGACTGTAAATTGTTTAGCAGCCAAAACTATACCTTTATTTCATACTCTATCAATGTTTGTCAATGTTATATTTTCTGCCTAGTAAAGTGTCTGGCACATAGTAAATGTTTAGTATTTGTTAAATGAGAATGATATTCAATATACAATTTATGAAAAAATTTTCAGATATCTGCCAATTAATTAGAAGAAGAAACACTAGAAACATTTAATGAATTTGAGAAAAGAATTAGGGTAAAGCAGTGCCATGTGATAAATTTAGGAAAATAGAGGTAGAACACTGATAATTTTGGAGAAAGAGAACAAAGTTAAGACCCTGGTATTTATCTAGAAGATTGTCTTTAGTTACATATAAAAAACTATGTTGTTTCCACAGGATGATAATGACTAGAAGAATCAAAAGGATCAATAGATATCTTCATCAATATATTGAAAGCAAGCAATTTTATATCAGAAAATATGATACAAATAATGTAAGTGTATTTATTTTACCATAATGACATTTCAAGCTATAAGTAGAATGATGATATCTTTGGGTTATGGGCAGGGGAAGGGCTGACTTTGAATTTGGGGTTATAATGATGATAGCAGAGTGTTTTACAAGATTTAAAGATTCCTTTGATCAGAGGAGAAAACATGAAGACACTGCGATAGATGAAAAGCAGAATTGTTTGCTACTCCCAAGGAAGAAAGGGATACCAACTTGGACCACACACAGGGGCTTCTACTTAGGGACAGCCTAACAGCAAATTGGAACTCCAGGAGGCAAGTAGGGTAGGTTAGCTAGGTTTATCAGGCTCCTCATGGATTGGCTAATCTGAATAATTTTTTCTGGCTCCTGAGCATAGGGTTCTCCCTAGTTGAGTGATACCTGGGCAGAGAAGGTTAGAGCTGGGACATATGGCCTAGAATGTGAAAGGAAAGTGGTTAGAGTGCACACTTTATCAGCTGCTCAAGAACACTGACCGGAACTTTCAGAACTGAATGAAGATAGCATTACAAAAACAAACAAACAAAAAAACCTACAATGTTATTTTACAAAGGAGCTATGCATGGATAAGAGGATAGTTTGGAGGAGGTGGATAGGATTGTCTCATGTGTTGTGAATTGGAGGAAAAGGGTTTGTACATTAGTTTATATGTGAAAGATTTTTTGTGAACTGTGGTTTCTGGATGAGTTATGTTCTCCAGATGAGGTTATCAAAAGAGGTGGCTAGTCCAGGAAATGTAGAGAGTCCCGAACAAGAGACCCCACCAAGATACATCACAATAAAAATGTCAAAGGTTAAAGACAAAGAGAGATTCTTAAAAGCAGCAAGAGAAAAGCAGTTAGTTAGCTACAAGGGAGCTCCGAAAGGACTGTCAGCTGATTTCTCAACAGCAATTTTGCAGGCTAGAGGAAGTGGCAAGAAATATTCAAAGTAATGAATAGCAAGAAATTAAAACAAGATTTCTCTACCCAACAAAACTCTCATTTAGAATTGAGGGTCAGATAAAGAGCTTCAGAGACAAGAAAAAGTTACAGTTCATCACCACCAAACCAGTATTACATGAAATGTTGAAGGGTATTCTTTGATGATGTTGATGATGATGATGATGATGATGATGAGGAGGAGGAGGAGGAGGAGGAGGAGGAGGAGGAAGAGGAGGAAGAAGAGGAGGAGGAAGAGGAGGAGGAAGAGGAGGAGGAGGAGAAAAAAAGATAAAAAATATGAACAATAAAATGGCAGTAAATACATATCTATCAATAATTGAATCCAGAAATCAAAATATTAGTAAATGAACAAGGAATCTAATGAACAAAATAAACTGATGAATACTAGTAAAATAGAACCAGAGGCATGGAAACATGGAACAGACAAAGGAATCTCTGAGAAGCGGGGGGTGAAAAGAGATTAAGCGAAGAACGTATATCCATATAGGCATTACCTATGGATACAGACAATAGGATGGTAAAGTCCTGGGATAGGATGAGAACCAGGTGGAGGGGGAGAAGAGTGGGAAAAAGAGGACATCTCTAAATACTCTCAATAATAAAGTTTTTTTTAAAAGGACAACAAGAAGTGGCTAAAGTTTCCTGAGAAGAGTCTTTTTATTTTAGGGCATTTAATTAAAGGTAGAGGAATGTCAGTCTTTGGTCAAATCTTCCAGTGTGGACAGTTTGAGAAGCATTTAGACAGACAGTGGGCGGTAAGATGCTATATGCATGCTAACTGACAAATCCTTCGACTTTTCAAGGTCTCTGCTCTTGAGGAGTTAACAATTTAGTTTCATATTGTCATAAAATACTTGATGACAATTGTTGTAGTGGAAGCTTTCCCCAAGCTCTATAAAATCAACTTTATAGTTCCCTGAAACTTCCTCATGTAATAATAATTATTGGCCTATATTTTTTTCTTTTCTCTCCTAAGAGTGCCTCACAGTTTTAATAGTATTGTTTCTCTGACAATTCTTATGGGTATTTTATGGAAGTTAATATTGGTTTTCTCGAAATCACCTAAACAACATTCAAAAATAAATAAAAGAGCACCTGCTTCTTGATATTCTATAGCTCTTCATAGCAATAGCAAATCATTGCTTTTCCATGCATTTTGCCAGGAAAGCACCTACTTGTCCTGATGGCACCATTATGGAATGGTAACCTCAAACACATTACAAATGTAGCCCGAAGATACCAATCACTTTGAAAATGCCTAAGATTTAGAGCTCAGCAAGAAAAAACTTCTATACCATGCAAACTATTCAAATGAGTTAAATACTTCCTAGCAATGGTTTTGAATCAAGATTTCATCTCTGTTCTTTTTCTTGATTCACTTGAGATAGAGAAACATGGCATTGCATTATGAAAACATGCATATGTAATTCACGAAATGGTCAATAGTTTTCTAAAAACAGAATAGGTACTACTCTGTTAAGACAGGGCTAATGGACTGCATTAGAGGAAGAAAACTTTACGAAAGTGCTTTTTCTCTATTCATGAATGCTAGGACAGCTTTTCTCCTGAACTTTTGCAGAGGGACACATATGATTCAAACTCCAGTGCAGGGATGTGCCAGCCAGCTGAGAGACATCTGAGTGTAGAGGCAAAGCTAAGGATTTGTCAGTTAGCATGAATATAGCATCTTACCACCCACGGTCTGTCATAATGAATCAGGCTCAGATTTGATTCTGTTAACTTACAGATATAAATATTAGAGAATAATCTTATTATTTGTAAAAGAGAAACAGGAGGGGAGGGGAAACATTGCTTTTATAGATAAGATTGTTGAGTAAATCATTCAGTTAAACTCTTCCTCCATGGCCTGCTTGCCTTATTTTGTATATATTCCATGATTAGTAACCTTATGGCTTGCTCAAAAGTTCAATTTTGGAGTTATTAAAAGAGTCTTAAAGTAGATTTTTGAAAGTTAATATTATCTGATTTCTATCCACTATTGAGCCACTTATTTGTTGAGATGAATCTACAGGCCCGGATTCTAAGACAGGTAAATTTTAAACCTATGAGGCTTTGTGC
Organism: Murina feae; assembly: GCA_004026665.1. Taxonomy (NCBI): domain Eukaryota; kingdom Metazoa; phylum Chordata; class Mammalia; order Chiroptera; family Vespertilionidae; genus Murina; species Murina feae. The sequence continues at coordinate 12,743 of PVJC01022984.1, forward strand.
CTGGACAGGTTTGCTATTCTCAACAAAATTAGAGTTTTTGCTTAAAGAAAAAAAAAATTTCCCCCCAATATCTACTTCTTATATGATAAAGAGCTAATATGCAAATGGTCATCATGCCCTCATACCACTAGGCCATAATGGCTCACTCAACACTGGGGAGAGAGGAATGGGGACAAGCCAGGCTGCGGCCCAAGAGAGGGACAAGCTGCCTGTCCTGCAGTCCCAGGTGCCAGCAGCTGTGCCTGCAGTCCAGGAGAGGGACAAGCTGCCTGCCCCACAATCCCAGGTGCCTGCGGCTGCGGCCCAGGCAAAGCCATCTGCCCACGGTCCCCTGTGGCTGTGGCCAGCCCAAGAAAAGCCAGCCCAGGTCCTGGGTGCCTGTGGCATGCCAGAGGAGGGAATCCTGGGTCTCAGGTGCATCATGAGGGAGAGGCAGTTAGGGGCAATTAGGCCGGTAGGGGAGCAGTTAGGGGTGATCAGGCAGGCAGAAGTGGTTAGGGGCAATCAGGCAGGCAGGCAGACGGTAGAGTGGTTAGGAGCCAGCAGTCCTGGATTGTGAGAAGCAGTCGTACATCTCCTGAGGGGTCCCAGAGTGAAGAGGGTGCAGGCCGGGCTGAGGGATCACCCCGTACCTCTATGCATGAATTTCATGCACTGGGCCTCTACTTTTTCAATAATTCCCCACAATCAGCATACTTCATATGCTCTGCTATTTAGCCTGAATTGGTGACTAAGATCACTGTTGTCACCACAGGGCAGTTCAACCTCTCCTCATTCCTGCTCCCTTGTCTCTCAGTGGTATTTTTCCTCAGAGGATGTCTCCTGTTGTACATTCTTGTACACAGGATATTCTAAAACTATATATCACTACAAGGACAAGTTACTGGATGAAAGCTACCCCCAGAAAGGGACCACATCTTCCTTTGGCTGAGGGCAATTCCTGACCACTGACTTGATCTCACAGCCACTGTGCCTTCCTCAGTCCTAAATGTCATAAGGTTGGTGGTGATGGTCTTTTTCATGTGTTGACTTGGATAGCCTAATGTTCTCAGCTATTTAAACAAATGCTACTACTACCGTATGTATTTCTTTGAAGGTTATTTTGTAGATGTAATTAAAGTTCATAATCAATTGATTTTAAGTAAGGCAGATTACCTCAATATTTTGTGTGGGTCTAATTTAATCATTTGAAAGGTTTTAAAAATGGAACTGAGGCTGCTTTGCAGAAGAATTTCCACTGGTAGACAGAAGCTTTAGCACATGTCCAAGATTTCCAGCCTGTCCTTCCTGACAGCCTGCCCTACAGATTTGGGTCTTTCCTAGTCAACCTCTATACTCATGAAAGCAAATTCCTTGCAACAAATCTCTTAAGTATAATCTCCTACTGATTCTATTTCTTTGATTGCACTTTGCCTGATAGAGTGACAAACCACAGCATCCACTGGTAATATCAGTTCTATAACTGCAGTAATTGAGTTATTTTCCCATTCTAGGATGGTAACCCCTCTTTTTTCATTTCCTATTGGTCTCTTTGCATAAGGAGTCTGAAGTAAATGTGGGTTCCATAGATTACAGTTTATAGGATTCTTGCTCTGTCCCTAGATTAGAGTACAAGCATGTACTGCTTAACAACAGGCATACATTCTAAGAAATGTATCATTAGACAATCTAATCACTATGTGGATATCATAATGTCATACACAAACTAGATGGTAGAGCCTAATACAGTAATTATTTGTGCTATACTTTTCTATGATTGGCAGTTCAGTAGGTTTATTTGTATTAGCATCACCACGAACACCTGAGTATCCTATATAATAAAAGAGTAATATGCAAATTAGGTGTCACTCCATGACAAAGATGGCCCTCCCCATAGCCACAAGATGACGGTGCCCATAGCCACTTCCTATCTAATAAGAGTAATATACAAATTAGGCATCACTCTGTGACAAAGATGGCCATCCTCATGGCCACAAGATGGCGGTCCCCATAGCCACAAAATGGCCGCTCCCAATGGACACAAGATGGAGGCACCCATAGCCACATCTTGTGTAATAAAAGAGTAATATGTAAATTAGGCATCAATCTGTGACAAAGATGGTCACCCATATGGCCACAAGATGGCGGTGCCAAGTCCGGCTCAGCCAGGCAACTGAAGTGGTCAGGCCTGTTAGCCAGGCAGGTGGCGGGGGAGGTGGGGGGCCTGAGGGGTGGAACAGGCAATCAGAGGGGGCAGAGGGTCCCCTGCCCAGGCCAAAGGCCTTCTCCAAAGGCCTCAGGCATGGGAAAATGTGGAGCCAGTGATCAGAGGTGTATGAGGGTCCCCTACCCATGCATAAGGACTGGGCCAGAGGCCTCAAGCCTTGGCAGGGGTAAAGTCGGAGAATGCAGGGGCCTGGGCTCCACAGAGCCAGTGATCAGAGGGGCAGGGGCAGAGCTTGTGATCACAGGGGTCTGGGCAATGGTGGAGCCGGCAAAGCAGGGGTCTTGGGGTCCTCTGCCCAGGCCTGCAGCCTTGGCCAGAGGCTGCCAGTGGGGCAAGGGCAGAGCCAGCAATGGCAGGGGGCAGAATCAGAGCCAGTGATCACAGAGGCCTGGGCTCAGTGAAGCCAGTGATTGGAGGTGTTTGGGGGTCCCCTGCCCAGGCCTGCATTCTCAGTCAGAGGTTACAGGCCTGAGCAGGGGTGGAGCTGGGATTGGAGGGGCAGGGGTGGAGCCAGTGATCAGAGTGAACTACAAAGGAAACACCTTTTCTTATTGCTCATTGGCTAAGCTCCCTGTATGCCACTGGTAATGTTCTTAGTAACTTGGGTAATAAGAATCCCTAAAGGTGATCTAGGGTTTTTCCACCACACTCCTGGAGAAAAAAAAAGAAGGTCCACTACTGGAGGGCTAAGAAATGTCCTATCCTGCCCTAGCCGGTTTTGCTCAGTGCATAATGCCTCAGCCTGCTGACTGCAGGGTCTGCGTGCAATTGTGACCAAGGGCATGTACCTAGGTTGCAGGCTCCTCCCTGGCCAGGGCCCAGGTCAGGGCATATGCAGCAGGCAACCAATCAAAGTGTTGCTCTCACTTTGATGTTTCTCTCTGTTTTTCCCTTCTCTTCCACATTCTGTAAAAATCAATGGAAACATATCCTCAGGTGAGGAAGAAAGAAAGAAAGAAAGAAAGAAAGAAAGAAAGAAAGAAAGAAAGAAAGAAAGAAAGAAAGAAAGAAAGAAAGAAAGAGAAAGAAAGAAAGAAAGATCGGTCATATCCTATGAAAGATACATCTTAAAAATGCCTAAAGAAAGTTGTCATTTCTTCATGGTGAAGGGACTGGAGTCTGTGTTGATGAAAACACCTTGGTGGCTGCAGTGACTGGCAGTGGCTGCAGCAACGAGGTGATGGGGCTGATGGCTTCCCCTGATTAACCTGGTTGCCTCCCACAAAGGGAGGCCAGACTTTGGCTTAGGCCTGCTCCCCAAGGGGAGCAGGGAGTGGGTCTAAGCTGTCAGTAGGACACCCCCTGAGGGCTCCCAATATGTGAGAGGGGGCAGGCTGGGCTGAGGAACCAACCCCTCCCCCCCAGTGTATAAATTTCGTGCACCGGGCCCCTAGTAGTAATATAAGCCCTGAGAGTTGGCTTTTCTTTTTGTAATGCAAGTTCCCAACTTAATGTTTGATTCATAAGATAACCACTTCAATGAGGCATCTACTTAAATGGAGGCTATTTAATAGACACATTACTAGCCATAGGACTATATAAAGATCAAGGCCACCTCCCCTCATTGAGGCTCCTTTGTTTTAGGGATCTTAGTTGATTTCTACAACTGACCATTTGGGTTACTTATTTTTGCTTTTTTTCTTCCTGTTCACTCTATATTTTAAATCTACCAATAATGAATGAGCCTGAAAAAACCCTAGGCCTCCTCCCCTACCCAATAAACACAGAACCTAAGCCCATTCTGTCCCTTTATCTCTCTCTCAATCTCTCTCTCTCCCCTACACCCTCAAAAAGATCTTGCTGCCCTGACTGGTTTGGCTCAGTGGACAGAGCATCGGCCTGCAGACTGAGGGTTCCAGGTTCTATTCTGGTCAAGGGCATGTATGTTGGTTGCGGGCACATCCCCAGTGGGAGGTGTGCAAGAGGCAGCTGATTGATGTTTCTCTCTCATCGATGTTTCTAACTCTCTATCCCTCTCCCTTCCTCTCTGTAAAAAATCAATAAAATATATTTACAAAAAAAAAAAAAAAGATCTTGCTGTGCCCCCTAGCATGCCTTATATACCCCAAGACCTGTAAGTAATAAACTATTTTCTTCTTCAAAGTTTCCTAATGGTCATTTCTACAGGGTGCCATGCAGTCGTAACAAGAAGCCAAAGGGTTGGTTGTAACACTGATTCAGAAAGGTAGATGTCTGTGGGAGGCTCCCTAGAAGCTGAGGTGAATGTCCCCCCAGTCATTTCTAACAGATATCATTATGATCCATAGACTAAGGTCAACACAAAATAGTAATATGCTGAGTTACTATGCTAGATGCCTGTGACTCACTGGATAACATAAATTTTTCAGCTCCATTATCATCTTATGGGGCCACCAATGTATAGGCAGGCAGCCGGTTGTTGATCAAAATGCTGTTAAATGGCACATGACTATATTCCTCTTTTGTCAGAGACTAAAATTGTGGATGAGTGCACCACAGATTTCCCAAGTTAGCATTGGAAGCGATGACAAGTGAGTTTATTCCTACTCCTATATATGTTTGTCCATGAACCCATATTCTGCATTTTGGGGACATAAGATCAGACAATAATGGTTAATTTAGGGTACATTGTCATGGGAGATGGGTCCCCATTATCTCACACATTTCTAAGATGCCACCTCACCTTTACTAATAAATGATCATTCTCTTGCTCTATCAAGTTGGCAGCTTTTGAGTGGTACAGTGTGTGTAGACAGATCCTAGTCATGTACTCCCTACAAAACCTCTTTGCTTTGGATCCCTTGGTCTGATATGAAGTTATATAATGTCATGTATTTGCCGATCAAGCATGTTTTAAATCGTCTGAGAGTGGTGCTGATTGAGGTATTGGGGATAGAAAAGGCAGACACAAACCTGCTGAATATAGTAAAGGTGAATTGCTGAATCTTCAGGGTGAAATGACCTAATTCATCAACTTGCCACAACATTGGTTAGTTTCCTTAAGAAATGGAGTCATTTCAAGGGTTTAGCATTGTTGGTAGATGCTCTTATGCTTTTTGCCCATTCCTACAGTCCCCCCAAACATCTATGTTCCCCAAAACTTTGTCCTCAACCTCCTAATTTTTCTTCTTCCAAGCTCTTGTGTACTGTCCATGAGTCTTCTTACAGTATTCCCACCTCAGAATATTTCTTTTTCCACACAAACTAGATGAACAGATTCACCGACCAACAGTCTGACTTTTGGGAAGAGTGACCTTGTTACATATAATTTTTGGAGGCTGAGAATTTAACCTCTATTATAACTCTTCTACAACTATAAATAAATCTCCTGGGCCTATGGAGGTTTTTTGTTCTTTGGTTAAAGAAGATAAAAGTAATCTTTATTTGTTGGCAAGGAAATTCTGCCAAGGAAGATCAACAGCTTTAAATTGATGACTAATGGCCCTCAATCTTTTATAGTCTTTCTATAATGTATAAATCGCCCTAGCAACAGCTACATGGTCCTTATCATCACTATTTTTCAAAATTTCTCAATTGTTTGAGATATTTTATCTGGCTGTGAATTTCCTGTTCTTGTTGTCCTACCCAAATGACCATCATTAAAAGTTTTAACAGTTTCTTTTCCTAATTATCATCTAATTTCAAAATGTCATATAAGGGTCTTCATTCTACAACCACTTTGGGCACCAACTGGATAATTTCCCAGGGAAACAGATTTGGAGATCCTGAGATCTGCAGGCAGCAGGTGTATTGGGAATGATTGAGTTTATTTCTGGAATACCCAAGGGAGGGAGTGAGGAAAGCAGAGTTTGGCAGGGGGAAAAGCTAAACTGCATGCATTCATAATAATGGCCTCAGTCAATCCTATGGAGAGCTCTGTAACAGGGATGGCCCTACAGATCTGTGCTTCATCAAGCAGTAGACTGGATTTTTGTAGGGCCCCATCAATCAGATAATATATGAGAATGATGTACCCAGTAAGGGATTCAGAAAAGGATGCATTGGCAGGCAACACCCGTGACAGCTGAAATACTGAGGTCCTCGGTCCAGAAGTGGCTCCCTGAGCATCCAATCTAAAACAAGTAATCAAAATGATAATAATTTAGAAATTCATTTTCTTAACACTATGTCCCTCCTTGTTATAAAATAGGCTATGGGCTTCAAACTCATGAGGCTCTAAAACAACACTTTCCACTTAGAAATTGAAAGATCTTCACTTCATCAGTTAGAAAAGATAAAGAAAATGGAGGTCCCAGAAGTCAGACTCTTGGGGGTACTGTAACCATGTCCCCACAGCCAACCACTCTTCTTTAATTGCCACCCTCACACCCTTTAGAGCTAGTTGAACCTAAACAATTATAATCACAGTTGTAAACACAGTCACTCTATATTCTAAACATAAGTCTCCATAAGTTTGCAACGTGTTCTGGAAGCAATTACCTGTGACCTCTGGCTCAATAACTTAGGGGAACAATAGATAACACCTAAAGTCTTTGTTCTTCCTCATAGGAAAAGGTAAAGAGAAGATGATCACGTGGGAATAATTAATAGGACTTTGCAGAAAAGAATGAGAACTGAGACCTTCCCACTACCCCACCCTATCCCCACTCTGGTCACCTGTGATCATCCAATGGTTCTACATGTCCGCTCAAATTACTGAGATCTTATCAAGGAATTAGAAATCATAGAAGTTTACCCTAAGTCTCCTCCCATTCCCCTTCTGGGGCTTAAAAACCCCTAAGTCACTTCAGCCAGCAAAATGAATTTGAAGCATTTCTAAGTCTCCCATCTTTGCAGTTAACACCTTCTCAATCCAGATACCTTTCTTTGCTCCAAACTCTGACATTTTGGATTTTTGGCTTTGTGACGCATCAGGTATGTGAACCAGAGTTTGGTAACAGTGCCTCAGGGTGTAAATAATAGGGATCTTACAATATGTCTAATTTTCTGAATAAAATTAAAAAGCCAAAAGTCACTTCATGTAAATAAAACTAGAACCATGTAGTTTAGAATGAAGTGTTTTTAACTATAAGGAGAAATGGAATTTCTAACTAACTCATAATGACCAATACACATATTTCCCCTATGTATGTAGGTCAGATTAAACATGGAAATAAGACCTCTGAATACATTTTTAAACTATTAATTAATATTTTAATATTTCTGCCATAACTTTAGCAGTTATGTATCTCTGAAAAAGAATTCATTATTTATATAAACATTTTCACAAATTGTAAGTCACATTCCATTACAAAGAAGCTTACCAGAATTTTTGATCACCATAATACCAACATCAGATTTCCTCATTTTATTGTGATGAATAACACTTTAGAAGTTTTAAGCATTTCTCTCCCCAAATCTGATAACATTTTCTATTTTCCATTTACATGTGGTTAGGCTTAAATGAATACTTACTCAAAAATGAGTATTTGCTGCTGTTTGATGCGTGAGTAATATAAATGTCATTATACTGTGTAATTTTGTGTGAGAAACATTCATGTGAGGAAAGTACTACCATTTGGTTTTATATAAAGTCTGTTCTAAATAATCAAACTATGATGAAATTATTTAGAAAGGTGTGTGTCCTTTGAGAAAATTCACTTTCAACAGAAGGTTAACACATCTGTAGATTGGGGACCGTTCCTTATTGCTAGTGAGGAAAGCACAGAGAAGACAGACCCAAAATTGGAAATAATCTAACTAAGAAAAGTTGTTTCTTTGTTTCCTGCTTCTCTTCCTCTTTCTTGCTTTCCGCTCTCTCTCTCTCTTTCAGCCCACTTTACATATTCAATTCTCTTTCAAAGACAAAGAATAACTTGTATAAATAAATATATCTGTTAATATATTTTTACAATTCTATATATGATACAAAGGTTTATATTAATTAGGGTGAGTGCAATAACCATCTATCACAATAAATACCAGTTTATTGGATTAAATCATTATAAAACTTCACTTTCACTGGGAGAGCAACGAAAAAGTGTGACTTTTTAGAAAACTTTTTCTAAATATGATATAGGGACAGGGAAGTGAAGTTAGAAACTTAGAACAGTATAAAGAATGGAGGTGGGAATCAATTAGAACAAAATTTAGTAAACAATGCCTGAAATATTTTGGTGCCAAACTGCATGTTGCTGTCTGCTGGTTGACACTATGGACAAGCATGAAAAAGTATACCGCCTGGAAATGATTTATGTGAGTAAAATGAAGTGTGAGCCCTCCCTCCATGACAGCTGTGAAAGGTTTAAGATCAGGGGCAGATGCAATAAAAGTGCAGGTGGGTTTAAGAGGTGACATGTGTTTGTGTCATATACTCTCTGCTTCCTGTATAAAAAAATAAAGTAATGCCATTTGACCTTTTTGAGAGAGATAGCCGCAGGAAGCTGCAGAGGACTCGAGGATATGGTGAACGTTTGGAATAAGTGTTGAGAATGATGGAGAAGAAACTGCCACTTATAAAGTAAACATAATAATAAATAATAAAAATGCCCAGTAATATTGAGGATACATCCACAATCGGGTACCTAAATGTATAATGAAAGCTATTCTTTCTGATATATTTTTTCCTGCAAGAGTGTTGAGCTATCCCAGCTGCATATAGAGACCATGCTTTGTTATATTGGTGCAGCAGTGGAGAATTTTTCCACAAGCAAAGAAGGTGAAGTTATAGGTAAGAAATCAATTGGCACTATGTTGGCTCAGTTTGGAAAAGGTAAGGATGAGCAATATTCATACACAGTAAGAACTTCAAACGGCCTGTCAACATTCAAAAAACAATTTTTTTCACTTTAGTTTTATGGTGAAGTGTTGAAATATGCAATTAGCTCATAATAGGTTTTATTCTAATGACCTATTAACTTAAATATTCAATCAACCAAATCATTATATTCCCCAACCAGTCTAGATAAACAGGAGTTTGATTTATGCCTCTGCGTCAGATACATATTTCAGAAACCACTGAAATCCAAATCAAGTCCTAAGTTTTTTTCCCATAGTATGAGTCACTAGAACTCTTGAGATTTATAATACTTTACATATACCAGAGGGCAATTAGTGAGAAGGCAAGGTAATTGAAAGATGATCTGCATTTAAATACCAAATACAATTACTGCTAAATTCTGTTTGAATTTATTCCATTAATTACCAGAGTCGCGGTGCCTCATCTTTCAAATGCTTCCTAACTCAAAGTTACTACTCTCATAAAGGTGACTTCGATGAGACCTTATCGGGTCATAGATAGGCAAATCTTTCATGAAAATGACTGGTTTTATATATTGCCCTACCTCTTGTTAGTGTCTGCTCTATATTAAATATGATAATTTAATAGTTGATAGGTACCAGGCACAGTGATATAAAAATCATGATATAAGCATTTTATCTCATTTAAATCTCACTTAAGGATGACTATTATTTTATACTTATTTTCCACATGAAGAAACTAAGTTTAAGGAGATTAAAGGACTTGACCTAAATCACATAGCTGATAACCACTTCCGTTATCTGAATTGGTTAATCTGATTCTTGAATCCAAGATTTAAACATTCTGAAATTCCACTCATATCTCATTCCTTCCACAGACCACTCACCCCGTCTCCACTGGCAGTAGGCTTTTAAAGCAAATTATAGATTCTGAGCAATACATTTCAGACACTGATTCTTCCAAAGTTACTCAGATAATATCCCTTCTTATATAATTTCCTAGACTACTGACCTTCTGACCCCATTTCCTATTTATCACCTGCCTGCTATCCTTCTAGATTTGGCATGCAGAACTCAAGTCTTTCTAAAAGTTTTAGTATGAATCAATCCCACCAATATCCCAGATAGAATATTCTGGATGTTTTGTCCTTTAGAAACTAATCTGTTAGCAGTGAAGTCAACCTAGTTCCTTAGAGTTGGATATAATTATGTAGGGTGTCCAAAAAAAGTATACATACACTTTGAATAATTATAAAGGCAGTGTTTATTAAAACACATTTCATTTTCAAAATTATGCTATCAGCTTTTAAAGTGTGCATACATATTTTGGGAATAACTTGTATATTCAGACATTATAATCTCTCTATATATGATAGAGAAATGTGCTAATTAACCAGGATGCCAAAACAGGTCAACAGGACAGAAGGAGGTTGCCCTCACAGCATTGGGGACAGGTGGCAGGGGCCTCTACGCACCTACGCTGGGGGAGGGCCTGATCAGCAGTGATCACGGCTGCTTCAAGGGCTGGGGAAGGAGGCAGGATTGGACTGGCAGTGGCCATGGCCGCTGCGGGGCCAGGGAGGGAGGCAGGGTCAGACTGGTGACTCGAGGGTGGGCGGTGCTGCACGATTTCAAATCGTGCGCTGGGCTCCTAGTATATACATAAAAGCCTTCCTTTAAGATTGACTTCATTGAAATAAAGAATCATTATTGCTTCTATATTTTTAAATTAATCCTCACCTGAGGATATGTTTTTATTGATTTTAGAGAGAAAGGGAGAGAATGAGAAAGAAAGAGAAATTCTGATATGAGAGAGAAACATTGACGGGCTGCTTCCCTCTGTACACACTCTGACTGGGGTGGAACCCAGAACTTAAGTACGTGCCTGACCAGGAATCGAACCTGCAGCCTTTTGCTGTACAAGATGACGCTCCAAACCTCTGAGACCCCCGGCCAGGGCCATCCTTACTTAAATTTATTTCCTGTGGCATTGTGCAAATTCTTGAATATGACTGTCCTAAATAATGGGAAACCTATGACAAATGCTACACTTAAAGAACATTGTGGCAGCAGGTGGGCAAAATGGCACACACATTTGCAAAGTTCATCTGTGATCTGACAGTACATGCTGCTTATAACCATGAAACCATGACAGTGAGATAAAGGAACAGTTTTTCTTCCACAAATACAGTGCCTTAAAAATTGGATTGTGTGCAACCAAATCCACTTGCAATATTTTCCAGAATTATTGGTAATTGAAGAGTGAAGAAAAAAATTTAGTGGGGAACAGAGAGTGGTTACAAGTTAAAGATTTATTAATAGTAAATAAATGATTAATTCTGTTTCAAAAAGAAGTTTGTTGACAGTCACTAGGAATAGACATCTGAGGAATCTTGCTTTCTGACCTATTTTTACTGTTTTTCTGAATAGACATTCTTGGAAAGCAAAGATCAGGTTGGCTATGGTTTTTGATTAGCATAAGAGTCTTATTGCTGCAAACATTGTTGCAAAAAACAAAGTGAATTTCTTTAATACAGATTGCATTGAGAGTTAACTATGGCTGCCTTCTTCACAAATATTTAATTGACGTCTTCAATGTTCATACTCTTCTAATAATACCAATAGCACTCATTGTTTACAGTGTAGCGTGCTTCCAGCTTGTTATTTTATTAAATGCTTATTTCTCTCATATTAAACACATCATTAAACAAAATCAAATAATTGGATATATATTAAAATGTGTGGGAATATGAAACTATAATATTTTGCCTCTATATTTCATTGCTATTGACCTAAAGATTAACTTATTAATAGTATTTAAAGGATAATTATAAATAATGTTTATTTTGCCCTGACTAGTATATCTAAGTGGTTAGAGCATTGGCCTGAGCAACAAGACATGAAGGGATCAATTCCCAGTCAAGGGCGCATTACTCGGACTGTAGGTTCAATCCCCAGCCCTGGTCAGGGTGCAAGCATAAGGCAACTGATTGCCTTCTTATATTAATGTGTCTTTCTCTCTCTTTCTTTTTCTCTTTCTCTCTCCTCCCCCACCACCCTCCTTTCCACTTTCTCTAAAAATCAATGGAAATAAATATCCTCAAGTGAAGAATAACAACAACAAAACAAAATATTTAGTTTGCCAACATCATAGATATGATAATTAACAATTATAGTATTTCACAGTAAAACCTTCAGTTTTATCAGTAATACTTTCCATAGGATGAGCAAATTCCTCAATAAAAATCCCACATTGAAGGAGAATAATTTGATAATGCATTTGAATTAAAAGGATGATATAAAACTTATGATTAAACTATTTCCTTTTTCTAAATAATTAAGTGCAAGTAAAATTTTGATGACTAGTAAGGATTAAGATGATTATAACAAAGCTTTATTATAGTATAAATAAATAGAACAACAAGTGAAAGAAGACAATCAACATTCTTTTCATTTTTTCACTAGTCAATATAAGTATCCCGCATAGGAATGTACAACATCAATTGATATAGAAAAAGGAAAAACTCTTTACTAATGCTGAGAAGTAAAAAGTGAGCCGAGCCAAGAATGTACATAAATATATAATTAAACATATAATTAATTTAAATTTTATATTGACACTTATTTTTTACCATTCTGAGAGATACATAATACCATAGGTAATAACTACTAATACTGTAATAAAAATATATTTAATCCAACAAAGATATCTTTCTTACTCACCCTCTATGCTTAGTGAGGGTTTTTTTAAAAATATATTTTATTGATTTTTTTTACAGAGAGGAAGGGAGAGGGATAGAGAGTTAGAAACATCGATGAGAGAGAAACATCGATCAGCTGCCTCCTGCACAACCCCTACTGAGGATGTGCCCACAACCAACGTACATGCCCTTAACTGTAATCAAACCCGGGACCCCTGAGTCTGCAGGCCAATGCTCTATCCACTGAGCCAAACCATGAGGGTTTGACAAAGTACTCACCCTATATGTCCAGTGGTGGTCTGGTCCACATGGTCACTCATGGATTCAGACTGATAGAATTTTACCATATCTGTGGCAGGAAATAGAAAGGAAATAGAGAACCATAATTATTTTTTTCTTTTACTCTTTCATCCAAGAAGTAAAAGACAAGGATTATACTATTTATGAGAATTATAGGTATATACCCATAACTATCTATCTCAGAGACAATTATATATATATATTATATTAAATATTATATATATATATATATATATATATATATATATATATAATAAAATCAGGTAGTTGACTTCATTCTCATTTACAAAAGAAATTTTTAAAAGTTATAAAAGTAGAAAATCTGGAAAATGGAAAAGCCACCACTGAAACCCAAGTCTTCTCTGTATATTCTCTTTCCAATACACCACATTACATCAGCAGGTTTAAGAAGTAATTCAAAATATATTCATACATGCCAACTTTCTGTTTTGGATTAGAATCATAAAGAAAGGTCTTTAAGAAAAGATTGTCTTTGCTAAATCAGTAGAGTTATGTCACTAATGACAAAAGTAAAATATGGAGAGATTCTGAAGAGAAATGTATCTAAACTAATAAAAGCGAAATAGTAAAATTAACCGTTTCTCCGAGACAGGGCAAGCCATGCCCACCAGCCAATCAGAGCGGCTGTATGCAAATTAGCCCAGCCAACATGGCGGCCGCCACTCACGGACCTGAGTAAACGTTTAGGCAGTGTCCCTTGCAGCAGGAGCGAAAGCGATACTGTTTTCGGCCCTTGGCGGGCAGGCTCCGAAACATGTTTCAATAATGTAACAATCATAGAATCCTCAGGAGCTGAAGGGAACAGCAGCCTGGCCTGCCTTACTAAGAGTAACAAAGTCTCATTATAGACGCTGCACTGCTGCGAGGTGAAGCAGAGGAGGTTTCGTTACCTCAGCCCACCTCAGCTTAAAGGAACAGAAACCTGCGTCCAGCCAGCCTTGCTGGGACGTTGGGTCATTGGGAGCTGTGGGCAGCCTGAAAGCCCCTCACCCAGGCTGGTCAGGCACGCCAGCAGGTGGACATCCCCCGAGGGGTCCCAGACCGCATGCGAGAGGGCACAGGCCGGGCTGAGGGACCTCCCGAGTGCACAGAGCGGCTGCAGGGTGGGACAGCGCAGGACCCAGGACCCGTGATGGGAAAGAGGCGGCAGGGTTGGAGGGCACTGGGAAGCAGGTAAGAGGCGGCAGTGTCGGCGGCCTGCTTGGCAGCTGCCCAGGCCCTTTGCAGGGCACCGGGGAG
>PVJC01022985.1:0-26787 GCA_004026665.1 Murina feae
TCCACCCATCTTAACAATCTACCCTTTCCCAGGTGTTTCAAGATTACTGTATCAGCTAACAATCCACCCTTCCCTCAGGGCAGTGATTCTGCTTTGTTTCGCTAATCCAGTTTTGGTGATGGAGGCAGTGCCTCAGCTGAAGGTCATTTCCCCCAGAACATCAAGGCTACCTTTGAATTAGCCCTTTTTCCTTCTCACTATAGGGCTATCATCAAGGAGACAGGGAAGGGGTCCGGTGGTCAGTGGGCAGGTGGATTTGCCATCAATACCCATGACCGAGATCATGGAAGAAAAAAAGGGGCCCTGAAAAGGAGGGCAGGACAGAGAAGATAGCCCCTGTGTCAACCAGAAAGGAGACCCACTTACCCCCTACCTTCAGTATTACCCTGGGCTCGGCGAGGGTGATGGGGGTCATTGAGTCCGGGCTCCTTCAGTCTTCAGCAAGTCCCAGCATGGCCAGCGGCAGGTCATGATCTGGAAGGGCACCCCCACCCCCACATTTGGGTGCAGAAGGCCTGCCACTGTTCCAGGGGCAGTCACTTTTCAGTGGCCACTTTGACCATACGCCGGGCAGGGCTTGGTGGGAGTCTGGCGCCAAGGGCACTGCTTTGACCAGTGGTCTTCATTTCAACATTTGAAGCATTCTCTGGATGACGTTCATCCTCTCATTGCACCCCCACTGCGCGCACCCCCACTGCGCACACCCCCACTGTGTACTTGGGGCCATGGGTGGCTACCATTGGCTGCAGGGCCACAACCAAGGCTTGAGTTTGCAGGTCTACCTTCTGCTGAAGGTGGGCTGACTCAACCTGCTTCTCATGGACATTAAAACCCTAAAGACCATGTCCACTAGATCTCAGACTGGGGTCTGAGGGCCATCCCTCAACTTCTTGGAGAGGACAGAGGAAAGGAGAGGCTTGTAAACGCATGTGTTTACTATCTGGGGAAGCAGTCGGGAATGGAGGAGGGTGGGGTTGGAAGTGACAAGCTGGTATTCAGGCAAGAACCTCAGTGGTGGGGCAGTGGGCTCCCAGCTGCAGGCTTCGGTGGTTGGGGGGCGGTAGGGAGTGAGTGGGGAAGGGGCTTGAATGGGTTGGAGCCAGGATGTCTTACAGAGGGAGGGAAGAGAGCAGAGGGACCAGTGGGCTGCAAAGGAGAGGAAGAGGCAGGTGATGGGGGGAGGAGAGGACCGAGGGTATCCAGGCAGCAGGGAATTGGCACCCAGAGGGAGGGAGGGGGTGTGGGGCTGGGAACATCCTCTCCATCCCCATCCTTGGGCTCCTCTAGCAGCTGCTGCAGTGGGTGGAAGAGAAGGGGGGAGGGGTCATCAGGTAAGCGAGAAAGCGTTGCCAGGGAAAGGTTGGGTAGGGAGGGAGGAGAAGAGGGTGCGGATGATGAGGTGGAAGAAGCTTTGGGGAAACGACCTGGGTAGGGAGACAGACAAATTGGAGGGGAGGAAAGATTTTTGGGGGGCTCAGGTAAGGCGGAGAGTGAAGGAGTATCAGTAGGCAGAGAAAGGTTTGGGGAGGGATGGGAGTGCAGATAGAGATAGGCTTGGGGAGGGACCTGGAGCCTACTTCCTGGTTCTCCAGCAGAAATTACTTAGATCAGTGAGGACGTTAAAATCAAGGGTCCCGTTTTTCTGGTCATCATGACCACATTGTTCAATTCATTTCTCTTTTTTTTCCAATTAGGAGTCACATTTATTGCAAATCCAGGACTACAAGGCGGCATTTTGCTCTCCAAATCTTGCAGTGATCAGATGGCTGCAACACTAGATTTATATAGGCAAAAATCACAAGGTATCAATTACATCTTTGGGTTTGGAATGAGGAACCGTTCTGTATCCCTGATATAGGAACAAAAGCAGTTTACAGAAGCAAATTATAGTTTTGGGTTTGGAATGAGGAATCTGGTTTGCCAAAAGCAGTTTACAGAAGCAAAATTGGGCGTGTTAGTTAAATTATAGTTTTGGGTTTCTAGATTCAATGGAAACACATTGCCTAGAGCCATGGGTCATGGGACCACTGACTCAACTGGAATGCATTATCTGTAGCTATTGAGGTAATTTAGGATAATTGTGCTGTCCTTATTCTCAGGTACAGAAGAATGTGCTTTCTAAAATCAGTATGGTCACATTCAATGGGGTATTCACATTACAATCAATAGGGTATTCAATCGAATACAGTTCAGAAAATCAAAATAACTTTTCTATTATTTTAGCAAGCAAATAATGACAGAAGCCAAACAGAAGTGTTAGAATTAAACTAGAATTTCTACCTGAGATGATTGCTACCATACTTCATTCCCACTGGTTTTGTGTGCATGAGTCAAATCTTGGACTTATCCTTATTAATTAGGGGATTGTACTCCCCCCTAACTACAAGTAGTTTGGCTGAATTAATTTTTCTAAACTGCCTACTTGGCACATTTAGTTTTCTATTTACTCACCCCACTTTCTTTAAGGGCATTCTCTGTTCTGTTCCTGCTCTCCTGTCCCCTAGCATATCTAGCCCCACTTGGCCCTGGACTTTCTTACTGCCTAGCAAAAATGTTCTAACAGTTACCAAGGCCCCTATTGCCACGATTCCCATCAGTACTGTCCTCACAGAAGCCCAGTTCCCCTCCTGCGGGTGTCAAGCCTCCTCCTGGCCTGTGTGGAGCCCAGGCTAGGGATCTCACGGATGAGGCTGCTGGCTGCTGGGATCAAGGCCATTTCCTGGTGCAGGAGCTGGGAGTGGTGTAGCCAGGTCTGGATGCCATCAACCTTAACAGCCACGGGCATGCTTAGGACAACAGTATATAGTCCCTTCCAAGTTGGGGTGAGTCCTTGGGTCATGAACTTCTTTACCCACACCAAGTTCCCAGACTGGAAAGGATGTACAGGGTTCAAGGTGGGCACTGGCAAGGCATCTCACACAAGTTTATGGGTGGCTCTGTGGATATCATACTGCAGAGCCTGCAAGGACTTGAGCAAGGAAAAGTTGAGGCCATGCCATGTTGCAGAAGTAAATGAGGCGTTTAAGACAGAGGTCTGGGGACAGGCCTAGTTTTAGCCAGGTTGGCAAGCAGGCACCCTAGAGGTGTGCTCAGATCATATTTAGAATTTTGATTACCCATGCTTGATACCTGAGATCAGTAGCCGCGGCTGAAGGGCCAGCATCCCAGCCGTTCAACCAGGGCCATGGACAGATGGAGGAACTTGGGGATATAGGGACATCTCTGCTACCTCCCAGGATCCAGAGAATCCTTCCTGGAAGGGTCCAGAGAATGGGGTGATCTCTGACGTGGGTCATGCTTTTTACGAACCGAGAAGGCCAGAGAATGACCTCAGGAATCAGCAGGAGACAGAACTCACTGCTGATGCTGCCAAGCCAGGAGAGAAGCCAGGATATCCTGAGCCATGAGAAAGGGAGAGTAGGGCACCCCGAACTGTGGAGGGATGGCCAGATGAGGTGCTCACTCCTCCCAGGTTTTGGCACCAAAATGTGAGGTTTGTGGCGCAGAAGGAAACTGAGTCAGAGAGTCAGGCAGATTGGGGGAGGGGAATTTATTCTGCGCTCCTGGGTGAGGTCCACAGACCCTGGGGGTTGGGCCTGGTGGAGTTGCGCCAAGAGGGAGTAAGGGGTGTTTTTTATATAGCTGTTCAGTGATGGGGTGCACGAGCTGTGGGAGTTCCCATTGTGGGGGTCTTCACAGTTACCAGAAAGGAATCTGTGTCCTTTGTCTGATAGCTGACCTTGTTAGAAATTTCAGGGAGGGACCAGTATCTGCATCACCATCTGCCTCGCAGAGGCATGTATCAGCCCCCTAAACTCCCCTCCGACCTAACAGTTACTAATATTGTGGTCCCATCCCATAACAAAGAAACAGAATTTCTGGAGGATGAGGCCTAGAAATCAGGATTTTGAAAAGATTCCCAGGTGATTCTAATGTGCAACCAAGGTTGAGAACCACTACCCTACAGGGATGAATAATGAGTTAGCTGAGAATTCTGGAATTGAAGATCCTTTCTCTGATTCACTAGAGCAATGGTTCGGAAAATGGAAGGGGATGATGGTATTCACATTCACCTCTTTGATAATTGTATTAGGAGTTCAGTGATGGG
Source organism: Murina feae (assembly GCA_004026665.1). Taxonomy (NCBI): domain Eukaryota; kingdom Metazoa; phylum Chordata; class Mammalia; order Chiroptera; family Vespertilionidae; genus Murina; species Murina feae. The sequence continues at coordinate 4,109 of PVJC01022985.1, forward strand.
ATGTTATATCATCCAATGTATGAGAGATCTTATAATAAGGTTAATTGAAACCACATTGATTAAGCAGCAAAATAATCTTCTCCTAGATAATTCAGAGCATAAAAGTCAGCTAATGTTGACTGAGTTCAAAGAAAAGAGTAATCAGTTAAATAAGAAAAGGGAGATATTGTGAGAATAGAAAAGTAATCTTTTCTGTCAAAGAAGGGAGTTTTAAGTATCTGCTATTTTGAAATTGCAAATGTCAACCCCTCCCAGTCCTTTGAATTAGCCAATCGTGCAAAAATGTGAACATAAGCTCTGACCAATCAAGAGTGAGGGAAAGAAGGCATGTGTAAGGGATAAAACCTGAGTGGACTTCCCATTTAGTATGTGTGCTTACCAGATCCTGTGTTTGTTGCATACCCTTCGGCAGAAGTAAAGATACTGTATTTTTCCATGTATAAGACACTCCCCCCCCCCACTTTTCCAACCTAAAATTAGGAAATCAATATTTTAAATATAAAACACATTTTTATTTAGTAGTTACTGCAGCTAATGTTTATATACCAATACTATGATATTATGCAGCATATCACCTTTATTCAGCCTCTGTTGCATCATTGCTTTCTTCTTCATCACTATTAGTTTCACACACCAATTTCTTCAACTTCTATCGTATAACTGTTGTCTTCTGAGTCACTGTCTATATATGTGAGAGCATTCTCATAAACTGGTGGTATTTTCTGAGCTAACTTTATTCATGTTCTCATGACCAACCCTTTTCTCCTCATGAAACTGAAGCACCATTTTGCCTTTCCTGTAAAATCAACAATGTTCATTTTGTTTGCAAACATTCTTGCCTGACATTGAATAAACTTGGTTCACACACATAAACTCTGGCGCTGCTCCATAATCCAAGTCTTAAGCCTCTGCTCCAAGTTTGCCCATTTTGCTGGTTTTCCTCTTAAGGCCTTCTTCTTTTTTGGCATCTTAAGGAGTTGTTCTTCCTTTTTTCTCCACTGTCTGATCATACATTCAGTGGAAGGAGATCCAAATTGTCTCTCTGCAGCTCTATTTTCATGTTCTTTTGCATAGCTGATTACATTCAGTTTGAATTTTGCAAAGTAAGACAATCGCTTACCGGTATTTATCTTTTTATTTTTTGCAGAGAGGAAGGGAGAGGGATAGAGAGTTAGAAACATCGATGAGAGAGAAACATTGATCAGCTGCCTCCTGTACACCCCCTACTGGGGATGTGCCTGCAACCAAGGTACATGCCCTTGACTGGAATCAAACCCGGGACCCTTTAGTCTGCAGGTTGATGCTCTATCCACTGAGCCAAACCGGTTAGGGCTCTTTTTATTTTTTGACATCTTTATGGGCTCAGAATGCTCTGGTCCCTGTTGCATCTGCACAATCTCCACCTCCACCTACAATTATAGCATCAGCTGATGTCAGTAACAATAACGCTTGTGATTGGATGAAGCCTGTTTGACAAGGTATGGGCAGCTACACACTCATGTGGCTTCCTCCTCAGCTGACTTCTGTGTAAAGACACCCCTTGATTTTCAGCCTAACGATTTTAGATAAAAATAGCATCTTATACATGGAAAAATACAGTATTTGTCTTGCTGACTGGCTCCTGAGTATACTTTGTTTTTTGTCAGGACCCCTGGCTTTGGGGCTCACTTTTTTCCTAACATTTGAAAAACAAAAAGATTTTAAAATCAGCAATATTTAAATCAGTCATAAGAACAATAATTATCCTCAGTTCATTTAGTCCCATAACCAATTCTTTGTTTATCCATATTATTTGCTAGTATTTTCTTTTCTTTAAAAAAATTTTTTTTAAATTGATGTTTAGAAAGAGAGGAAGGGAAAGGGAGAGATACTGAAACATTGATATGGGAGAGAAAAATCAATCAGCTTCCTCCTGCAGGACCTCCACTTGGGATTAAGCCCGAAACCTGGGCATGTGCCCTGACTGGGAATTGAATTTGTAACTTTTTGTTGCATGGATGACACCCAACCAACTAAGCCACACTGATCAGGGCTATTTGCCAGTATTCTCATGAATTCGTTTATTCCTTAGTGTTATAAGCAGCAGGAACAGCAAACCATGTGTCTGACCAGTGGGGTCAAAAGAATTTAGACCCAAACTATAACAGAACATTTATTTGGTAAACACAGAGGTAGAAGAAGTAGTCCCTGGAAGAAATAGGCTTAGGGAGCAAGTTATAGAGGAAGGGCCTTAGAGCTTGGGTGTGAGGAAGCTAATGGTAAAGTGCCTGGGCAGGGAGGGAGAGGGGGAAGGGAAAGTCATTCACTTGCTCCCAAGAGGGAGAGCACTCAGGATCCTCCATCACAAGGGTTTTAAGGGTGGAGATTTTAGGGGAGGGCTCAGGAGAAGATTTTGTGACTTTCCAGGTGTGTGCATTCAGGGTTGTGGTTTCCACTGATTGGCCAGCACAAGAGCAGGGGTCATTATTCAATGCAGCTGGTCTGTGAGGCTGGTTTTGCTGCTTATTTGGGCCTGGAGCTGAAATACTACTTGAGGCATAGATGTTATCTCTAGGGAGGAAAGGTCAAGGGGCCCAAACCTCTTGACCAGTGATATGTTAGGGGAGAAAAAATCACCCTGGGCAAGGTCCCACCCTACAATTGATTGTCCATTGCTAGGCACCTGGGGCTTTCTATACTCCTGACTTTCTGTATCTGGTCCATTGTCCTTGCTCTGCTCATGTCTGTCTAACTGCCTACTACACTAGAGTTCTATAAATAGTCATCTGGTTTAAAAATATGACTTGTTTAGAAACCTGTAATTTAGAATAAGTCAGCGTGCTTTTCATGGATCTTTCTAACGATGTAACACATTTGGAAATGTAGTAGAGTAACACAATGTCTATAAATGACAAAACTTAAAGTGGCATGGTTATAGATTGATTACAATGCAATTGATAAAAATTTGCTTTGCTATAAGATATAACATTCCAAGACAATAATTTATTGGTAAATAAAATTACTGTAAAATGGCATAGAGAACAATATAAAGTATATCTATACATACCATCACACATACATATATTACATTCAATACACAATTTCAATATATACAGAATAAGTAATATTCAAGATTTTAAAATATTGCATATGGCTTATTGGAAGTGTGCATTAAGCATTAGAAACAATTCATAAACTTCCTATGTATGGAACACAGATACCTGGAGTACTGTTGCCAGATGCCCCCACAGGGAACTATCAGTCTTGGCTTGCCTGATATCCCTGAAAGAACACCTGTTCTCCCTGGGAGCTCCCTGTTTGAACTTGGCTTTGAATTTTCACAAGTTCCTCCCTAGGGCAGGTTGAAACATTTAGAACATTCATTTTAGTAAAAATATATGTATACAAATAGTATATAGTTTATTTTTTATTTTTTTAATCTTTATTGTTCAGATTATTACAGTTGTTCCTCTTTTTTCCCCCCATAGCTCCCCTCCTCCCAGTTTCCACCCCACCCTCTTTCCCTACCCCCGCTGTCTTCATCCATAGGTGTATGATCATTGTCTATTCTCTTCCTGCACCAACACCCTTTACCCCCGAAAATTGTCAGTCCACTCCCTTTCTATGCCTCTGATTCTATTCTATTCACCAGTTTATTCTGTTCATCGGATTTCTTATTCACTTGATTTTTAGATTCACTTGTTGATAGATATGTATTTGTTGTTCATAATTTTTATCTTTATTTTTTCTTCATCCTCTTCTCAAAAGATACCTTTCAGCATTTCATATAATACTAGTTGGGTGGTGATGAACTCCTTTAGCTTTTCTTTTTGTCTGTGAAACTCTTTATCTGACCTTCAATTCTGAATGATAGCTTTGCTGGGTAAAGTAATTTTGGCTGTAGGTTCTTGCTGTTCATCACTTTGAATATTTCTTGCCACTCCCTTCTGGCCTGAAGAGTTTCTGTTGAGAAATCAGCTGACAGTCGTATGGGTGCCCCCTTGTAGGTAACTAACTGCTTTTCTCTTGCAGCTTTTAAGATTCTCTCCTTGTCTTTTGCTCTTGGCATTTTGATTATGTGTCTTGGTGTGGTCCTTCTCGGGTTCCTTTTGTTTGGAGTTCTCTGCACTTCCTGGACTTGGAAGTCAATTTTTTTCACCAGGTGGGGGAAGTTTTCTGTCATTATTTCTTCAAATAGGTTTTCAATATCTTGCTCTTTCTCTTCTTCTGGCGCCCCTATAATTCTGATGTTGGTATGCTTGAAGTTGTCCCAGAGTCTCCTTACACTATCTTCATGCTTTTTGATTCTTTTTTTTCTTTTCTTTTCTTTTCTTTTTTCTTTAGGCTTTTCCGGCTGGGTGGGTTTTGCTTCTTTATATTTCATATCTTTGACTTGGTTCTTGTGATCCTTTTGTCTGCTGTTGGATCTCTGTAAATTATTCTTTATTTCAGTCAGTGTATGCTTAATTTCTAGATGGTCCTTTTTCATATGCTCGAGGGTCTCACTAAATTTATCGGCAGTCTCTAGAATATTCTTGAAAAGACTTATAACCGTGGTTTTGAACTCTATATCCAGTTGTTTGTGTTCTTCCATTTCTGTCTTTTGTGATCTGTTTCTTAGTCTCTGCATTTTGGCTTTCTGTGTTAGGTGTTCTATAGGGCCCAGTGATTCAGCCTTCCCAATCACCTAGGGTGGACACTCTTGTCGTACGCCTTTGAAGGCTGGGTACACAGTCTTGTAGTTATCACTGGGAAGTATCACTGGGAGGAAATGATCTGCAGGCTTTTCTCCTAATTGTTTGGGGTTTAGATCTTTTGGAGTTCTGTCCCAGCTGCAGACCCTTAGGTTATGCTGAAGGCAGGCAGGCACACAGCTTGGGCGGGGTTGTAGGTGGGGTGGGGTGGGGTCTCAGAGTCACCGGGGTGGAACAACCCACAAAGGCTGCCCCTCTGCTGATGCCGCAGTTTCTCCGGGTTTGGCATCTCCAAGCCCTGGGGTCTGCATGCACTTCTCAGTCCCTGAATCTTTGCATCAGTGATTGCTGTGAACAGCACTGCTAGAACGCCACTGGTCTTCCGCCCTGTTGTCCTGCAGCCCGTGTCGCATTCAGTGAGACCCGGGGAGTTTATAATCTCCTTCCAAGCCACGGACCCAACCGAGCGCAGCCGCTGCTCCTTTTCACCCGTGCCACCACGCCGCCGTGCCGCCGCCTCCGTTCCACGCGTCGGTACGTCTCAGTTTTGTCGCCAGGAGCTTCTACTCAGTCTCAAAGCACTCCTTTTCTTGCCTTTTAGCTGTAAAGCTTCCCTTCCCTTGGTTCTGGAGGATGGCCGTTTATCTGTATAGTTGTATTTTAAAAATGTAGTTGTGGAGGCTACACATTTAGGTATATACCTCATGCTGCCATCTTGGTTCTCCTCTATTTTTATTTTTTTATTGCTTAAAGTATTACAAAGAGTAGTACATATGTCTCCATTTTTTCCCCCTTGACCTTCTCCCAGCCTCCCCTACTCCCCAGTGTTTTGTGTCCCTTGGTTATGCTTATATGCATGCATAAAGTCCTTTGGTTGATCTCTAACCCCTCCCCACCCTATCCTCTTTGGCCTTCCTGCTGTAGTTTGACAGTCTGTTTGATGCTGCTCTGCTTCTGTGTCTATTTTTATTTATCAGTTTATAATGGTCTTTATTATCCATAAATGAGTGATGTCATGTGGTATTTTTCTTTCATTGATTGGCTTATTTCACTTATAATGCTCTCCAGTTCCATCCATGCTATTGGAAATGGTAAGAATTCCTTCTTTTTATAGCAGCATAGTATTCCATTGTGTAGATGTACCATAGTTTTCTAATCCACTCATCTGTTGATGGGCAATTAGGCTATTTCCAAATGTTGGCTATGGTGATTTGTGCTGCTATGAACATAGGGATGCATATATCCTTTCTGATTGGTATTTCTGGCTTCATGGGATATATCCCTAGAAGTGGGATCACTGGGTCATATGGCAGTTCCATTTTTAAATTTTTGAGGAAATGCTATACTGTCTTCCATAGTGGTTGCTCCAGACCGCATTCCCACCAGCAGTGCACACAAGGGTTTCTTTTTCTCTGATCCTCTCCAGCACTTGTCGATTATTGATTTGTTGATGATAGCCATTCTTACAGGTGTGAGATGGAACCTCATTGTGTTTTGATTTGCATCTCTCGGATGATTAGTGACTTTGAGCATGTTTTCATATGTCTCTTGGCTTTCTGAATGTCTGTAGTTTTCTGAGTAGATGTCTTTTACCTCTTTAGTTAAGTTTATTACTAGGTATCTTAATTTTTTTTGGTGCAATGGTAAATGGGATTGCTTTTTTAGTCTCTCTTTCTGTAAGTTCACTATTGGTGTACAGTAATGCCATAGATTTCTTGGCGTTAATTTTGTGTCCTGCTACATTGCTGAATTCATATATTAAGTCTAATAAGTCTAATAATGGAGTCTTTAGGGTTTTTTATGTACAGTATCATGTCATCTGCAAAGAACAGTTTTACTCTTCTTTTCCAATTTTGATGCCTTTTTCTTCTTCTTCTTGTCTAATTCCAATGGCTAATACTTCCAGTACTATGTCGAACAGGAGTGGTGAAAGGGGGCATCCTTATATTGTTCCTGTTTTTTGAGGAAATGGTTTTAGTTTTTGCCCATTGAGTATGATGTTGACTGTGAGTTTGTCATATATGGCTTTTATTATGTTGAGGTATGATCTTTCTATTCCCATCTTACTGAGAGTTTTTATCAAAAATGGGTGTTGGATTTTGTTAAATGCTTTTTCTGCATCAATTGATATGACTATGTAGTTTTCATCTCTCAATTTTTTACGTGATGTGTCATGTTTATTGTACATTTCTAGATATTGTCCCATCCTTGCATCCTTGGGATAAATCCTACTTGGTCATGGTGTATGATCTTTCTGATGTATTGCTGGATCTGATTTGCTAGAATTTTGTTGAGGATTTTGGTATATATGTTCATGAGGGATATTGGCCTGTAATTCTCTTTCATTGTGTTGTCTTCATCTGGTTTTGGTATTAGAGTGATGCTGGCTTCATATAATGAGCTTGGAAGTGTTCCTTCCTCTTGAATTTTTTGGAATAGTCTGAGAAGGATAGGTTTTAGTTCTTCCTTGAATGTTTGGTAAAACTCCCCTGTAAAGGATAGGTTTTAGTTCTTCCTTGAATGTTTGGTAAAACTCCCCTGTAAAGCCCCTGGTACCGGGCTTTTGTTCACTGGAGGCTTTTTGATGACTGCTTCAATTTCTTCCATAGTGATTGGCCTACTGAGATTTTTAAATTCTTCCCAGTTGAGTTTTGGAAGGTTGTATTTTTCTAGTAATATGTCTATTTCATCCAGGTTGCCTAGTTTGTTGGAATAAAGTTGTTCATAGTATTTTTTAACAATCCTTTGTATTTCTGTGGGGTCTGTTGTTATTTCTCCTCTTTCATTTCTAATTTTGTTTATTTGGGTCCTTTCTCTTTGCTTCTTGGTGAGCTTGGCTAGCGTTTCATCAATCTTGTTTATTCTTTCAAAGAAACAGCTCTTGGTTTTGTTGATCTTTTGTATTGTGTTTTTTGACTCTATGTCATTTATTTCTGTTCTGATCTTTACTATTTTCTTCCTTCTTCTTACATTGGGCTTTTCTTGTTGCTCTCTTTCTAAATCTTTGAATTGTAGGGTTAGGTAATTTATTACCATTGTTTCTTGTTTTCTGCAGTAGGCTTGTAGAGTTATGAAAATCCCTCACAAGACTGTTTTTGCTGTGTCCCATAGGTTTTGGATTATTGTATTTTCATTGTCATTTGTTGCCATGATGTGTTTTTATTTCTTCTTTGATCTCTCTGGTAACCAAGTCATTGTTTAATAGCATGCTATGTAGTCTCCATGTGTTTGATTTTTTTGGATTGTTTTTATTGTAGTTGATTTCCAGTTTTATGCTATTGCGATCTGAGAAGATGCTTGATATGATTTCTATCTCTTCGAATTTGAAGAGACTTTGCCTGTGACCCAATATATGGTCTATCTTTGAGAATGACCCATGTGCACTTGAGAAGAATGTATATTCTGTGGTTTTGGGGTGAAGTGTTCTGAAGATGTCAGTTAATTCCATCTAATCTATTGAGTCATTTAGGATTGATGTTTCTTTGCTGATTTTTTTGTTTAGAGGATTTTTCCAATGGTTATAGTGGGGTATTAAAGTCCCCCACTATGACTTTATTGCTGTCAATTTCTCTCTTGATATCCTCCAGAAGTTTTTATTTATTTATTTGGGTGCTCCTATATTGGGCACATATATGTTTATCAGAGTTATTTCTTCTTGTTGGATTACTCTCTTTAGTATTATGAAGTGGCCTTCCTTATCTCTTTTTATGTTCTTCACTTTGAGATCTAATTTGTCAGATATAAGTATTGCTACCCAAGCTTTTCTTTTCATTTCCATATGCCTGAAAAACCTTTTTCCATCCCTTCAACATTAGCCTGTGTGCATCTTTTTTTCTGAGGTGGGTTTTCTGTAGACAGCAGATATATGGTCATGTTTTCTTATCCACTCAGTTACCCTATGTCTTTTGATTGGGGCATTTAATCCATTTACATTTAAAGTTATTATTGATAGATAATTGTTTGTCGCCATTTTTATTCTTTATCCCTGTGTTTCTTCTTTGTTTCCCCTTTTTCTTCTTTTTACAGCAGACCCTTTAACATTTCTTGCATTGCTGGTTTGGTAGTAACAAACTCCCTTTGTCCTTTTTATTTGTAAAGTTCCTGATTTCACCCTCAATTTTGATTGATAGCCTTGCTGGTACAATATTCTTGGATTCATCCCCTTCCTTTGCATGACTTTGTATATTTCATTCCATTCCCTTCTTGCCTGATGTGTTTCTGTTGAGAAATCAGTCACTAATCTGATGGGGGATCCTTTGTAGGTAACTTTCTGTCTCTCTCTGGCCGCTTTTAAGATTCTTACTTTGTCGTTTGATATTTGTCAATTTAATTATAATGTGCTTTGGTGTTGATCTTTTGGGTTCCTTTTGTTTAGCACTCTATAAGCTTCTTGGATTTGTGTGAGTTTTTTCTTCCCTATATCAGGGAAGTTTTCTGTCATTATTTTTTCAAACAAGCTTTCTATTCCTTGCTCAGCTTCCTCTCTTTCTGGCACCCTTGTTATGCAGATGTTGTTTCTTTTAGTGTTGTCCCAAAGTTCTCTTAGGCTCTCCTCCTGCTTTTTAATTTTTTTTCCAGAAGCTGCTCTGCTTGGGTATTTTTTCCTACCTTGTCTTCTAGCTCACTGATGTGGTCCTATGCTTCTTATAGTATACTTTTGATGCTTTCTATTGAGTTCTTTATAGCAGTAATGTCACTTTTCATTTCTTCTTGGTTCTTCTTCATTTCCTCTTGGTTCTTACACATATTGTTGAATTTGTCTTCCATTCTTTTCAACTACCTTATGACCATTTCTCTGAATTCCTTCTCTGACAGGTTGATTGCCTCTATTTCATTAACTTTATTTTCTGGTGATGCCTGTTTCTCTTTCATATGCAGACTGTTTCTTTGTCTCCCCATGATCTCTCATCTGTGGATGTCTGGTTATGTAGTTTTCTCTCTTCTGCATTAATGTAAAGGCACAAAATACAGCACAACAAGGCACAATGCGCAAAGTACTGAACACAGATGTATTCATGATACTAATAACCCAAAATAAAGGTGACCACCAGAGAAAAGAGAATTAGGGGAAATAAGAAAAGAAGGAGAAAAAAAGGGGGAGTGCAAAAATGAAATTGGGAAAAGGGAAAAGATAAGAGGAAAAAAAGTAAGAGAGAAAAGAAAGATAATGAAATAGGAGAGAGGAAGAAACTATATAGGGAGAAGAGTCCAATAGAACAGACACTAATTTTAATGACTGTCAGGAACAGATACATAGAGATGAATGCAAACTATAAACAACAACTAATATCAGGCAAGGTGAAGGAAAACAAAGGCAAAAAAATAACCAAAAAAACAACCAAAAAAAGTGAAACAATCTCACAAACAAGCATTAAAAAACCCAGTATAATCAACAATCAAGCAAACAACAGCCAAGCGACAGAGAGAAAAAAATTTGGATAGTGAAGAAAGAGAAGAGTGAGGTGTGTATGGACTTAGAGCAGGGAATTGGAAATTAGATATATAAGTAGGGTGTAATTTTAAATGGGAGTAGAAAGAGGGAGTAGGGAAAAATCTAAATCAGGAATAGGGTAAGAGAAACAGGACAACAAAAGGAGAAAATTGAGGAAGAGAGTGTTGGCATAAAGGTAAGGCTGAGATAGAGTAAAATGATGCTAAAAGGAAAAATGAAAATAGAATGTAGAACACTAATCCCAAACTAAAATAAAGAAAAAAATAAAAAGACAATTAAAAAAGGTAAAATAGTAGTAGTAATAATATTGATTACAAATAAAAATGTAATAATTAAAAAGATAAAATCAAGTGAGAAAAAAAGAAAAATATAATTTAGTTTCTTAAGTAAAAGGTGAAAAAAATAAAAATGTGCAGTAGTTAGGGTCATTCACTTCCTCTACTCTTCTGTTTGGCACTCCTTTGTCCTGTCAGGTATTCAGGAGAGTATTGAAGTTTCCTGCGATACACTGCTCCTCCATGTTGTAAACCACAGTCCTGATTTTAAAGCTGGCAGTATTTCTTTGTTTCCCAGCCTGCCTTTATTATGTTTACAGAAGGTTCAGCCTCTGGGTGACAGTGTTTCTGGAGTGTCCTCCGGAGCTATAAGCCCTCTCTAGCCAGTATTTAGGCTTTGTTTTCCCTATTGCACTTAATACTGGTTTGGGAGAATGGACTGCCCAGAGCTGGTTTCTTAGTCTGTTACTCCCCACTCTGTTCCCTAGGTTCCACAAAAACAACTTTCCCATGCAGTCTCTGTGAGTGACCCCAATTGGGTTTAATAATCAAGAGCAAGGATTTAATGAGAGAAAAAAAAGGTAGCCCGATTAATTGTGTGAGCTCGCAACCTCTATGATCCAGCTCTACAGTCCTGTTCTGCACGCAATTCTCCCAATGTGTCTTTGTCATGTCTTCTCTCCCATGGCACTAAGCAGCTGGCACACTGGCAAAATCCGAGGCTGCCGTTTCTCATCCAATCCAGCTATGGGCTGATTTTTTTAGAGTTCCCTTCTGCCAGCAGCCCTGTGGGCCCCCTTCTCACTTGCAGATCACGCTGGCTCCAAGGGCCGTAGACTTGTGGGGCGCACACTTCCCCTGCGCCCGCATGTGCATGTGTCCCTCTCTCCCACCTGTATTACAAACTGCACCTTTATCTAGGCCAAATAGGACCTTTCTGTGAGGAGGCGTAGGGCTCGTCTGAGTCCACATATTCGCAAGATCCGGTGTTCCTGGGTTCGTAGCTGGTCCCTGGGTGCCACTGGTGCAGGGTCCCTGGATGTATAGGCTTCTGACTACAACCATTCTCCCCTTCAAGATGGCGTGGTCTCCTCCGCAGTCGGCTGCTCCGGGAGAGATTTCAGCAACAATGGAGGCTTTCTGGTTAGGGAACCCCATCCGTTGATCTCCAACAGTCTCCCGGCTGCAAACTGTCACTCCTAACTGAATGTCCTGTGCCAATTCAGGTTGGATGTTACTTGTTTCAGCTGCTCACACAATCTGCTCCGGGACAAGGTGTGGGACACATCCGCCTATATGGCCGTCATTTTCAATCCATCAATAGTATATAGTTTTTATTATTATTTGGCAAAGTTTCCCATGTAATTTAAAGCATATTAAATGGCTCCAATTACTTTAAATACTTTTATAAGGAGAGAGAATAAATCCCTGAGGTATTCCAGGGCCCATTGGAATAATCCATAGTCATCTCTCGATTAAAAAGTTTCTTAAAACTTAAACTTTGGGAAGGTTTGGAAACAAACTTAATCAAAATATTGTGACATAAATTCTGAAAAACCAGATAAAATAAATGCATTTTTATGGTAATACTTTAAAAGACATGAAACAAACTTAAAATAGTTTTAATATTATTTTATTGAGACTATAGGATTCTGCTTAATCTATGTAAGTATTTAATCTTTTTAGGCCAATAAAAGATTACATTGTAGTAATGCCATCTGGAGGCAGAAAATGCACCATACATAATACACAGATGAAGACGTATACATTAAGGCAATACATATAAAGACCACACACAAAATTCAAGAACAACTCACTTTCTTCCTTTTATCTTAAAAATGCATTACCACCCTAGCTGATTTGGCTCAGGGGATAGAGCATCTGCCTATGGACCTCAGTTGCAGGCTCAGATCCCAGGCTCCAGTTGTGGTACATGCAGAGGCAACCAATTGATGTGTCTCATCCCTTCTACCCTCTCTCATAAAAAAATTGTATTACCTTACTTTTATATTTTCTATTATCAAAACTATATAATTTTTTCCCAATTTAATTAGAATATCTAACTTTTAGAAATCTCAGTATCCAATGATAACCAAAAAAGTAAGCAACCAATATTCCTTAGATTGGCTTTTATGAACATACTAGAGGCTCAGTGCATGAATTTATGCACAGGTGGGGTCCCTTGGCCTGGCTAGCGATCAGAGTGATCAGGACCATCTCACTCGGTCCTGATCAAGGCTGATCAGACCCACTGGCCAGGGGGAGGGACTGTGGAAGGTTAGCCGGCTGTGGGACGTTGGCTGTGGGAATTTGGCTGTGGGAGTTTGGCTGTGGGAGCGCACTGACCACCAGGAGGGCAGCTCCTGCATTGAGCATTTTTCCCCTGGTGGTCAGTGTGCATCATAGCTACCGGCCGGTCATCTGGTTGTAACAGTCGCTTAGGCTTTTATATAGAGAGATTTTATAACCTTTAGAAACATAGGTCCTTCTATTGCAAAACACTTTTTAAAAAACCATACCTCTTATAAAAGCATTAGACATTTATTAAAGTTCCACGTCTACTCCACAGACCCTCTGCAACAAAAGCCAAAAGCAGGTGAACTCAAGACTTGTATAGCAATCAATGTTTTAGTGTTTCATGTTATTTCAAAATATTTAGATATTCAATAACCCTTATTAACTTTACTAATTTAGAACCGAATAGCTGAAATATGTTAAATTGATTTACTAAGGATTTTTTTTTTACCTCAACAATTGGGTTGCTACATAAATGTTGATGACAAATTGACAGATCCATTCATCCATTTTTTAAAATGTTTCTTCCCATTTGGGTACATTTTCCTAGTTTACAGACAGCACATGGCTTAGGGTTGCATCTGAGAGCCATAGAGTCTTGGATATATAGAGCCTCATTCCATTTCCCTTGGGAATGTGGTAAAACAGGTCTAACTGCAACATAAGCTAAATCATTTCCTTTTGCATCCATAGTGGTGTTTTTAGAATGTCCTGGAATTTTGATAACTGCCAATCATTATAATTTCCATATGACATCTAATAATTATGCATTCTTTGTGTGCTGCCTTAGAATATTAAGAAACCTTGCTGCTTCCACAACATCTAAAATTGTGAGCTACACCAAAAGCATAGCTATTGTCAGTGAAAATATTGGATATTTGAACTTGGCCAATTGACAAACCCAAGTTAGAACAATTAGGCTTGTTGGGCAGATTTTATTCAGGTAAATAAGAACCTTTAATTATGTCCACCATGGAAGATATTGAATATCCAGCTCAAGAACATTCCTGCTTATCCTTTAAATATTTATCTGTAAACCAAATTAAGTCTGTATTATCTAGGAATTTCCTATAAACCATTCCTAGGAATAAGGTGTTCAGTAAGCAAAACACAATTGTGGATGTCTTTATCCTGTGAAGAAAGTAGCAAAGTTGTTGGGTCAAGACTGTTACACTGAGTTTAAGTGAAATTAGGCACAGAAGACAAGAGCCAGTCAGCTGACAGGAGTGTGGAAGGTGATAAGAACCCAATGGAGATTTAATAGAATGAGAAACATAAACAAAGGAGAGCCCATAACTATCTTTTGTTTGTTTGTATAACATGTCTATAGCAGAAATGGCTGTCATGTAGAGAGGGAACCCTTTGGCTACTAACTGTAATTGCTGACTATAATAGTGTATAGGTCTATGATGATATTTATTTTTTAATTAAAATTTCTATAATTAAGGTGTTCCAGAGTGAAAGCTTCAGATAATTCATTAGAGATTTTATAGCTTGTTTCCCCTGAATTGGACCAAATCAATTTGATTTCAGTAAGACCATAGAGGCTGGCCACTAATGAAAAATTTGGAACCCATTTGTGAAAATATTCAGGCAAACCCAGTAATCCTATAATCTGCTTTCTTGTTTATTTTTGGAAAAGGAAAAGATTCCTCTGAGTCTTTCAAGGTTAATTAGTAGCCCATTCTTAGATATTAGGTAACCAAATTATTTTACCTGTGATAAACAGAATCAGAGCATGTTCTTTGATAGCCATATCCCTTTGTAGCTAGGTACTGTAATAGGTATATTGTGATCTTTTGGAAGTCTAGTTATTTTATAGAACATAAAACAAAATCATCCACATATTGTATTAGAGTGGAATAGCTAGGAAATTTAACATCATTTAAGCTAGTATTTAGTATCTAAGATAATAGGTGAGACTCTTTGTATATACCTGAGGCATTTACTGTTCAAGTACACTAGTAATTTTTTTCAGGTTAAAGCAAAGGAATATTGACTCTTTCTATTGAAATGCTGAAGAGAGCACTACATAAATCTACTATTGAAAAATTTTGGCAGTACACAGGAATAACTGCTAATAAGGTATGTGAATTTGAAATCATAGGCTGTCTGGGAGTAACTAGTTTATTTATAGCTTTGAAATTTTGTACAAATCTCCATAATTTTCCATTTGGTTTCTTTACTTGAAGGATAAGAGAATTACAGGGGCTTATACATGGAATTATAAGCCTCCTTTTTTACAATACTTTTAATTTCTCCTAAGCTATTAATAAGGAGAAGGATAAATGCCTGCTTGTAGTCCTCAGAGCAGCCCTACACTTGTTTTGCTGTGTGTGTTTTTAAAATCCCATTACAATTCCCTGTAATCCTTAAAGTGGACAGACTTCTCTACATGAAGTACTTATTTAGTAATTCTGTTGCTTTTGCTTCCAGAAACAAGTAGGCATATTAGTTGGAATAGGTTAGAATAGCCAGGATTACATAGTCTAACAGTTAAATTTCTTTGCAAACCTATCAAGGTTCCAGAGAAAATCAGGAATAATTGCTGGCTCATCTCTGGCTGAGACCAGCTTTTCTCCAAAGGGAGCTATTAGAATTCTTATTCTCATTTTCCCTTAAGTCAGTAGGGAGTGGTAGTGGAGGATATAGAAAGGGAAGGAAGAAGGATGGAGAAGGGCAAGTTCAGACAAGGAAGCTCAGAGAGCCAAGGATATAGTGGAGCTATAGAAGGGGAAGGAATGGGGTGTAGGCATTTAGAAGAGTTCAGAGACAGCAAAATTTCCTGAGGTATTAGTGGCAAACTGACTCACACAGGTGCATTCTCTCCTTTGTTCATGGCCTGAGAGATGCTTTTTGTCATGCTAATGTATCAGCATGAAAGTGTTGTCTGGTCAAAAACCAAAGCTTGTTTAACAACCAAGACATTTTTTTCTGTGAACAACTTGGTCAAGAACCAAATTATTTGAGATGGAAGACACTTGATGAGGTTTGACTGTATCTCAAACAAGCAGCATGTGGCCTCAGCATACACCATATCTCTTGCTAAGTGGTCCCAGGCCCAGCACTTGTGGCAGCCAGGTTTGGTTCATAGCTTGGCCTCTCCTGGACACCTCTAAGCCTAGGACAAGCAGCAGCCATCTGAAGATTGCTTTGTAGCTCATGCAGGGTGGCCTCAGTCAGAATACAGGGTGACTGACATTGGCTAGCACCTTGTAGGAGGCTCCAGAGCCATCATATCCAGTGGGCAGCTTCAGACCACAATGAAGCACCACCCAACCAACTCCACAAGTGACATACTCAAGGGGGAAATCTGTGGACACTAGAGACCCACTGAAGTAAGTTCTTCAACTTGGGGTGGGTCCCTAAATAGCTGATCCTTCATAGTGGTCACACCCAGTCCTTACAGCAGATCAGCCTGGGGGTAAATATTTACCATTGACATGACAAGTGTAATCAAGGCTCACTACAGCAGAAGGTACACAGCCTACACAGGGGTTTGTAGGCAGTGGGAACAGCAAACCATGTTGGGAGTGGGAGGCACAACTTGAGTGCTCAGAAAAACTGTGCCACTGGACCATAGAGGACACCTCCTATACTAGGTCATTCTACCAACCCCAGGATATGTAGCACAACTCTGCCTAATATATAGAAACAAATGCAGGGAGGATGCCAAAATGAAGGGACAAAGAAACATGTTCCAAACAAAAGAACAGAATGAAACTCTAGGAACTCTACCAGTTGCAGAGTTCAAAACACTCATTATAAGGATGCTCAATGAACATAGGGGAAGAGTAGATAAACTTAGAGAGAATTTTATCAACATAAAAATGGACATGAAAATTACAAAAAAGAGCCAGTCATAAATGAAAGATACATAACTAAAATGAAGAATAATTTATAGGTAATCAAAAGTAGAGTAGATGAATCTAAGAATCAAATCAGTGATTTGGAATATAAAGAAGCAAGGAATAGATAATTAGTAAAAAGAAAAATTAATTTTAAAAAATGAGAATAGTGTAAGGAGCCTTTGAGACCACTTTAAGAATACCAACATTTGCATCCTGGAGGTGCTGGAAGGAGAAGAGAGAGAACAAGAAAGTGAAAAGCTATTTGGAAAAAGTATGACAGAAAATTTCCCTAACCTGATGGAAGAATTAGACATACAAGTCCAGGAAGTGCAGAGAGTTTCAAATAAGATGAACCCAAAGAGGCCAACACCAAAGAACATCATAATTTAAATGCCAAAAGTTAAAAACAAAGAGAGAATCTTAAAAGCAGCAAGAGAAAAGCAGTTAGTTACTATCTACAGGCGAGCACCCATACAACCGTCAGCTGATTTCTCAACAGAAACTTTGCAGGTACTAATGGATTGGCACAAAATATTCAAAGTTATGAAAAGCAAGGAACTACTTTTCAAGAAAAGCCAGATTACTCTACCTAGCAAAGCTGTTATTTAAAATCCAAGGACAGATATAGAACTTCCCAGACAAAAAAAAAGCTAAAGGAGTTTATCACCACCAAACCAGTATTACATGAAATACTAAAAGGTCTTCTTTAAGAATAAGAAAAAAAATTGTGAACAATAAAATGATAATAAATACATATATGTCTATAAGTGAATAAAAAATAAAATAAACAAACAAGCAGGAAAAAAAAGACTCATACATACAAAGAACATTTTAATGGTTGCCAGCTGAGAGGGCACTTGGAGGATGAGTGATGAAGATAAAGGGACTAAAGAGTACAAACTGAGTCCTGGCCAGATGGTTCAGTTGTTTGGAGCTTCATCCCATATGCCAGAAAAAGATTATAGATTCAACTACCAGTCAGACCACATACCTAGGTTGTGCTTTTGATCCCTGGTCAGGGTGGGTATGGGAGGGCAACTGATGTTTCTCTCTCACATTGATGTTTCTCTCTCTCCCTCTCTTTCCTTACTCTCTAAAATAAAAAACAAAACATATCCTTGAGTTAGGATTAAAAAAAAAAGAAGTACAAATTGGTAGTAACAGAATAATCATGGGAATGTAAAATACAGCATAGGGAATATAGCCAATGATCTAATCTAATAAAAGAGTAATATGCAAATGGACCCTCACTCCATTATACCTAAGCCATGCCCACCAGCCAACCCACACCCACCAGCCAATCAGAGAGACTATATGCAAATTAACCCAGCCAAGATGGCTGCCAGCTGCCACAGAGCTGGAACAAGCAGGCTTGCCCCAGTGATACAGGAAGCTAAGGTTCCTGTCTGCCTAGGCCGGCTGTGGCAACAAAGTTTCAATTATAGAAGATAAATAAACCCCAGAGACCTGCTTTCAGCCTTGGGCTCAAGGAAGCGCTGAGAGCCTAGCTTGTCAGGGACAACCCAACCTGGGCTCCGGTTAAAGCAACAAAGTTTCAACTTTAGAAGTTAAATAAATTCCAGCCAGCCTTGCTGTAAACAGTCATCAGCCACTCACCCAGGCTGGCCAGGTACCCCAACAAGGACCCCCTCTCTGAAGGGGATGTGGCCAGCCTGAAAACTGCCATTAGCCCCTCACCCAGGCTGGCCAAGCACTCCAGGGGGGGACACCCACCTGGAAGGGACACCCACCTTGCCAGCAGGACCCCTATCCTGATCCTGGACACCCTTCAGGGATAACCAGCTGGCCCCCACTCATACACCAGGTCACTATCCTATATGATAAAAGGGTAATATGCAAATTGACCCTAACAGCAGAACAACTAGGAATGACTGGTCACTATGACACACACTGACCACCAAGGGGCAGACGCTCAATGCAGGAGCTGTCCTCTGGTGGTCAGTGTGCTCCCACAGGGGGAGCTCTACTCAGCCACAAGCCAGGCTGATGGCTGCCAGCACAGCAGTGGTGGCAGGAGCCTCTTCTGCCTCCTCAGCAATGCTGAGGATATCTGACTGCAGCTTAGGCCTGCTCCTGCTGGCAAGTGGACATCCCCCAAGGGCTCCCAGGCTGCCAGAGGGATGTCTGACCACCAGCTTAGTCCCGATCCCTTGGGGAGCAGGCCTAAGCCAGCAGGTGGACATATCCCGAGGGATCCCAGACTGTAAGAAGGCACAGGCCAGGCTGAGGGAGCCCCCCAAGTGCACAAATTTTTGTGCACCAGGCCTCTAGTAGTCTAATAACTATGTATGGTGTCAGATGGCTGCTAGAT
Source organism: Murina feae (assembly GCA_004026665.1). NCBI lineage: Eukaryota > Metazoa > Chordata > Mammalia > Chiroptera > Vespertilionidae > Murina > Murina feae. The sequence continues at coordinate 22,987 of PVJC01022985.1, forward strand.
TTATCATGCTGATAACTTAGTAAATTATATAAAGTCTACTCACTGGGGTATACAACTAAAATTAACATAATATTGTATGCCAAACTGTAATTGAAAACAAAAATTATTTAAAAAATGAATTTCTGTGGTTTATAACCCACTGAGTTTATGGTATTTTGTTATAGAAGCCTCCCAGACTTCTCCACTTTAAGGTTATTCCTTTTCCTTTAGAATTTAAAAGCATATTGTGGGGTGGTATTTTGAAACTATGTAAATATCCTGTTCCTCACCAAACTGTCATTTATTCTTTATTTATATCAGTATGGACTTGTGATTTCCCCTTCTACTCAAAGGATTATGATTCATTACTATCATTTATTTGGATGCTCAAATTGTCCCAGTTTTGGCCAGGGTGAATCCCTCCAAACTGCCTTCTGTATCTTTTTGACATGCTTTATTTATTTATTTATTTATTTATTTATTTATTTATAGCACTTTCTTACTTTCCAGGACAAGGGAGTCCAGATTCATCTGTACTTTATGAGCTTCAGTTCTGGACTAGCCACTTATACAAAGAGAATATGACATTTTATTCCAATCCTTGCACTGATTTTCATGTTGGCTTAGAAGTTTCCAGTTATATTTTGAAAAGAATAAAGAGAAAGCCAAAAGTAAATCCAAGTATGATATGCTCCAATGTAGTGATTGCAAGGCACAGGTGTGGAGAGAGAACTGAGTCAACAGATCCATAACTGAATCAGAATTAGCCATGCAGGCATCTTTCTGATGTGTGGAATACACAATTAGTAGGTATAGGATGGACTTTGATTTAGTTTTAGGAAATAATTTGGCTTGGAGTGGCTTTTCAACAAACATTTGAATATATCTCCCTTAAATATGGTCCAAGAGATCTCATGGACCCAAACCATGGGCTGGAAAGACCCTTTAGTTAGTTTGGTTATCCTTGGACCATCTTCCTATATGCAAATTCAGTGTAAGCTGGTCCTGTGGAAACTAGCCCTGGGCAGTGGATGGCAGCAGGTGCTGTGCCAGGGTGTTCTCAGGAGTTATGCTGTAGTCTCCTGGAGCCAATGGAGATAGGACTGGATTTGCTGGCTACTGATGTTGCCACTATTAGGATATCTGGATCCCAGGAGAGTGTCACATGGGAGAACAGCCTCTGTTGACAGGGCCGGCTCTTCCAGAGGGCCTGGTCCAGGAAACTCTTTCTCGAATTTCCATCTTAAACAGAGTTTTATATTTTAACTAGAGGCCTGCTGCAGTTAATTTGGTCAGGGGGCGGGGAGGGGAAATCCCTCAGCCCAACCAATGCCCTCTTGCAACCTGGGACCCCTCACTCCTAACTGCCCACCTGCTCACTCCTAACCACCTACCTGCTCTCTCCTAACTGCCTGCCTGCTCACTCCTTACTATTTGGCTCACAGCTCCTTAGCACTGCCGTGGAGGTGGGAGAGGTTCCTGCCACTGCGCTGCACTTGCCAGCCATAAGACTGGCTTCTGACTGAATGGCACTCCCACTGTGGGGGCGCACTGACAACTAGGGGGCAACTCCTGTATTGAGTGTTTGCCCACTGGTGGTCAGTGCACGTCATAGCAACCAGTCATTCTGGTCATTCCATCATAACAGTTGCTGGGCTTTTATATAACAGAGTAGGGGCCCGGTGCACAAAAATTTGTGCAGTTGGGAGATCCCTCAGCCTGGCCTGTGCTCTTTCGCAGCCTGGGACCCCTCAGGGAATGTCCACCTGCTGGCATGCCTGGCCAGCCTGGGTGAGGGGCTGATGGCTGTTTCAGGCTGCCCACAGCCCCTTCAGGGTTCGGGTCCCTACTGGGGTGCCTGACTGGAAGCAAGTATCTGGGACTTATTTAACTTCTATAATTAAAACTTTGTTGCCTTGGTTCCCTGCTCGAAGCCTGGGTTGCCCCTGGCAAACCAAGGTCCCAGACGGGTAGGTATCTGGGGTTTGTTTATCTTCTATAATTGAAACTTTTTAGCCTTGAGTAGAGCTCAGGGCCTGTAGGTCCCTGGCTTCCTCCATTGCCCAGGGCAATTCCAGCTCTGTAGCCGCCGCCATCTTAGCTGAATTAATTTGCATATCTGCTCCTGATTGGTTGGTGGGCATGGCTTGTGGGCATGGCTTGTGGGTGTAATGGAGTGAGGGTCAACTTGCATATTGCTCTTTTATTAGATTAGACTAGAGGCTCAAAATTGTGCATGGGGGGAGGAGGGGTTCCCTCAGCCCAGTCTGCGCACTCTCACAATCTGGGTCATCCTTCTTGCAATCTGGGATGCTAGCTCCTAACTGCCTGCCTCCCTGCCTGCCTGCCCACTCTGCCTTCCTGCCTGATCACTCTTAACTGCTTACCTGCCTGCCTGCTCAATTCATGTCATGACAACTGGTGGTTCTGTCAATTGGTTGATTTGCATATTACCCTTTTATTATATAGGATATGGCTGAGACATGTTCTCAATTCAGTGACCTGTTTTAGAAATCGGTGCTAAAATATTTGTTCTGATAGGGAAACTCTCCCTACAGAGTTCAGAATGCTTCCCGGACACACACTGAGGTTTGAGTTCCTCAGTCATAACTGGTTTTCATGGCTTTCTATGTTTCTGAAATGCCTTTTCATACCCTTTGTCTATTTCTATTAGGTTAAGTTTTCTCACTCATTGATATTTAGGAGATCTTTATGTATATTTGGTAGTAATCTTTTGTCAGTGACATGTACTTCAGATACCTTCTCCCATTTTGTAATTTGTCTTTTTGCTTTCTTTAGAGTGTCTTTTTTGTTTTTGTTTTAATTGTGTGTGTTTTAATTTTGGAAAATTTTTAGTCACATAAAAGTTGAAAGTGTGATATATTGAATCCCCAGATACCCAATTTTTAATAATTATCAGTAAGTGAGTTGAGGTATTTGTGATGAAAAAGGTTATTAATTGTAGATTAGTCAAGTTTATCAGTATTTTGTTTTATTAATAGAGATTTGCAATTATTATTTATTTCCTTATCCTTTAACTTTTTTCCTTTTATTGATCTCTAGAAAGAGAGGAATGGAGAGAGACAGAGACAGAGAGAGATTTGTTGTTCTACTTATTTATGCATTCATTGGTTGATTGTTCTTGACCAGGGATTAAACCCACAACCTTTGTGTATGGGGACAATGCTTTAACCAACTGAGCTACCCAGCCAGGACTGGTATTATTTACTCTTCAAATAAAGTTTTTATTTTGGAATAATTACAGATTTACAAAAGAGTTGCAAGGATGATAAGTAGAGAGTTCCTGTTTCTCCCTCACCAGTTTTCATTTTATCTAATGTTATCTTATACTAGGGGCCCAGTGCATGAAATTCGTGCATGGGGGTTGGGGGAGTGGTCCCTCAGCCCAACCTGAACCTTCTCCAATATGGAGTTCCTGGGGACTCTCACAATCCAGGACCTCTGGTTCTTAACCGCTAACCTGCCTGCCTACCCTAACCACTCTGCCTGCCTGATTCCCCTAACTGCCCTCCCCTGCTGGTCTTAACTTTCCTTTTTAATCTTATCCCCTTCACGCACAATTGTATTTGACTTCCTTATTGGCTTCTTCCTCTTACACAATTTTTCTCCTTTATGTAACACTTTTCCTACTGACTCATCATTTATAAACTTTTCTTTCCTCCTTATTTCCTACTTCTGTTCCATCATCATTCTTCCCATTTTTCTATTACCCTCCTTCCCTTCCCACATTCTTTCTTTCCTTTATCTTTACCCCTGCCCACCCTCCCCTTTTCCTTCCTTCCCACCTTAATTTTTTTCTTC
>PVJC01022986.1:0-26776 GCA_004026665.1 Murina feae
GATCTGCACCTCTGGGTTGGAGCCCAGGCCCAGGCAGGCCACTGCCTGCCCGGTCACCCAGAGCAGCAGCAGGAGCAGCAGCGGCCTTGGGGGTCGCCAGCTTCTGGCCCTGAAGCCATAGGTGGGGGGTGGCATGGAGATGGTGGGGGCACTTGGAGCTCAGACAGCGGCGTTTGCAAACTTGGAAATGAATCCCAGACCTCCCCAGGCCGCAGCCACCACCCCCAGGGCCTCATACCAACTATAATTTTCCACCTTATTTCTTCTGTCCTCTTCTAATAAACAACAGAACAGGAGAAAAACTAAGGCTTTATTTTTAAAAAATATATATATTTTATTGATTTCTTACAGAGAGGAAGGGAGAGAGATAGACAGCTAGAAACATTGATGAGAGAGAAACATCGATCAGCTGCCTCCTGCACACCCCCTACTGAGGATGTGCCTGCAACCAAGGTACATGCCCTTGACTGGAATCGAACCTGGGACCTTTCAGTCCGCAGGCTGACTCTCTATCCACTGAGCCAAACCGGTTAGGGCAAGGCTTTCTTATCCTAGGAGAAAAATGATGAGATGCTGGATGTTATCCTTAACCATTGGGAAGACACTTCATAATCCTATTTGTTGAGACAATATTCTGGAGTTCTCCTGCTTGATATTTAAAAGTACCAGATTAAGACATACTGTTTAAGTAAATTAAGCCAGCACTGATTCAACAAATAAGTCCACAACTGGGCCTGGTAGTAAGCATTAGAGATATGGTGATAAACAAACAAAAAAGTCTCTACACATTTATGCAACTCTGGTTTTCCAATCAACAAGTCACACACATAAAGAAGATTGGTCTGTCTATGATGTTATCTCCAACCAAATTTGCAGAAATCCCAAGCAATTTGATGAAGGTTACAAGCACAGTCCCTTTACAATGTGCTCAATCTAGCAAATGAAAGAAAGTGAAAGAATAACAATACAAGAAAATACTTGCTAAATGAAAACCAAAAATTAGCCAGTGACCTCTGAGGAAAGTGATTTTTGAAGCCATGGATTTTGAAAGAGGGTTGAGCTCAGAAGATTTGGCTGAGAGGAGAGAAGACAATCCTGATAAGAGAGAGGCAGAAAGCAAAGGCATGGAAAGCAAATTGCCAGGAAATGATTAGGGTCTTCTGAGAAACAGAATGAGAAGAAATATTTGGGGAGAAAATAGAAAGAAATCTTAGAGAGAGGTGCATGGGTCAGAACATGGATAGTCTCAAACAAAGCAAAATTCCAATTTTTCTGGGAAGGAGGGAACTTCTGAGAGCAGAACAGATAACAGGTAGCAAAACGTTTATCTGAATGTTCTCATATGGCTCTGGGGCCAAGGGATAAGATGAACAAAATGAATGGAGAATGAATCTGTCTTACATTTCTGTATCTTTAATATGTTTCTTTAAAGACTGAAGTGCAGACCACACTTTTTAAAAAATGTTTTTATTGATTTTTAGAGAGAGAAAGGAAGGGAGAGGGATAGAGAGATAGAAACATTGATGAGAAAGACACATCTATCGGCTACCTCCTGCACCTATTGGGGATTGAGCCTGCACCTGGGTATGTGACCTGACTAGAAATTCACTGGTGACCTCTTGGTTCATGGGTCGATGCTCAACCACTGAGCCATACCAGCAGGGCCAGACACTGCTTTTGGTCATACCACCTAATTAGATATTTCCAGATCCCCACTATTTAGAGCATTCTTTTTAGCTTCCATACTTTCTACAAATCCACTTTTTAAAAAATCTTCATCCAGGACAGGTTTTTCATTGATTCTAGAGAGAGAGAAAGGAAGAGGGAGGAAGAGAGAAACATCAATGTGAGATAGAAACATCAATCAGCTGCCTCACACATGAGCTCCAACAGGGATTGAACCTGCAACCTGGATATGCGCCCTGACTGGGAATTGAACCCGCAAACCTTTGGTGTATGGAATAATGCTCTAATCACACAGCAACTCCATTCAGGGCTCTACAAATCCATTTTTATCATTTCCTTCTAAACATTATTCTCCAGAAGCCTTCTCTAATGGAACCCCAAAAGTGATGCTAATTCTACTTTGTATCCTCCTCAGCCTTTAAGTATTTCGTTTCCTCTTAAGTTATTGCTCAACTTGCTAATTCTCAGTTAATCCAGATGCAAGCTCTATGAGTTTTTCTTATTACTATGGAATGTAAGTTTAGAATATTGTCATTATATTCAAGTATTCATTTTTATCCTATATAATAAAAGAGCACTATGCAAATTGACCCTAATAACCCAAGGATTGGGAATGACTGGTCACTAGGACACACACTGACCATTAGGGGCAGACGCTCAATGCAGGAGCTGCCCCTGGTGGTCAGTGCACTCCCACAGGGGGAGCTCTGCTCAGCCACAAGCCAGGCTGATGGCTGTCAGCACAGTGGAGGTGGTGGGAGCCTCTCCTGCTTCCTCAAGAGTGCTAAGGATGGAGAGAGAAACCAAGATGGCGGCATAGGTGAACACTGGAATTGCTGCTAGACACAACAATTATAAAATCACAACAAAAAGAAAAAATGGACAACACACAGACCCACAGGAAGGCTGGCTGAGTGGAAATTCTGCAACTAGAAAGATACTGAGACTCAGAGGAGGTACGGAAATAAAGCGCAGAGATACGAAGGCGCACGCGAAGGGGCTCGCAGCTGGCAGCTCACGCAAACGGCTCGCGGTGCATGGAAATGGCTGGCGGCTTGTGTAGAGGGCTGGCGGCTCGCACAAACGGCTCGCGGAATGGCTGGTGGCTTGCGCAAATGGCTCACAGAAGAGACTGGTAGCATTTTGTACCAGAGGGAAATACAAGCTCCCAATGGCTTTGAACTCCAGTTCCAGGCGAGCTTCTGGGGACTCAAATCTTACGGGGAGGAGCTGAACTGTCTAGCATCGTCTGGGCACCGGGAGAAACTACAGAGCAGCTTGAGACCCAGTGCCACTTAGGGCAGGGCTGGGAAGTGGCCATAGCTAGTTACTCCACCCTGTAGACTCCCCGAGACCCCACCCCACTCAAGCTGCTCTTAGAGGCTTTTGCATATAAAAGGTTGGGAAGCCCCAGGCAGAAGCTAAGACAGCACCTTCTTAGAGATACAAGAGCCAGTGTACTCAGACAAGGGACGCACTAAGGAGGCAGACTGAGTGGGCACCAAAGCCCCACTGAAGCAAGTCTTGCCCCATAAGGGTGTCTCCAGCATAGTTCTCCCACCACAGACACAGCTGATTAAAGTCACTCTGTCAATGGAGGGAAGCAGCCAAAATGTGGAGACAACAAAACAGGTCACCAATGACAAATGGAGGAAAGCAAATGACTGGATATAGAGTTCAAAACCATGATTATAAGACTTCTCAAGAATATTCTAGAATCTGCTGATAAATTTAGTGAGACCGTCGAGCATATGAAAAAGGAGCAGCTAGAAATTAAGCATACACTGACTGAAATAAAGAATAATAATATACAGAGATCCAACAGCAGACGAGAGGATCACAAGAATCAAGTCAAAGACAAGAAATATGAAGAAGCAAAGCCCACCCAGCCAGAAAAGCCAAAAGAAAAAAGAATCCAAAAATATGAAGATAGTGTAAGGAGTCTCTGGGACAACTTAAAGCATATCAACATCACAATTATAGGGGTGCCAGGAGAAGAAAGAAAGCAAGATATAGAAAACATATTTGAAGAAATAATGACAGAAAACTTCCCCTACCTGATGAAAGAAATGGACTTGCAAGTCCAGGAAGCGCAGAGGACCCCAAACAAAAGGAACCCAAGGAGGCCCACACCAAGACACATAATAATTAAAATGCCAAGGGCAAAAGACAAGGAGAAAATATTAAAAGCAGCAAGACAAAAGCAGTCAGTTACCTACAAAGGGGCACCCATATGACTGTCAGCTGATTTCTCAACAGAAATATTGCAGGCCAGAAGGGAATGGCAAGAAATATTCAAAGCGATGAATAGCAAGAACCTACAACCAAGACTACTTTACCCAGCAAGGCTATCATTCAGAATTGAAGGTCAGACAAAGAGCTTCACAGACAAGAAAAAGCTAAAAGAGTTCATCACCACCCAACCAGTATTACATGAAATGCTGAAAGGTATTCTTTGAGAAGAAGAAGAAAAAAAAATAAAGATAAAAATTATGAACAACAAATACTTATCTATCAACAAGTGAACCTAAAAATCAAGTGAATAAAAAAAAAGTCTTGTGAACAGAATAAACTGGTAAATAGAATAGAATCAGGGGCATAGAAAGGTAGTGGAATGACAATGCCCAGGGAGATTGGGGCTAGGGGGTGAGGGAAGAGACTGGACAAAAATTGTACAGTGGCGGGGGGGATCAGGACAGTGGGGGGATAAGGGCAGTGAATTGGGTGGGAACTGGGAGGAGAGGAGACATGGGAGGGAAAAAAAGATGCAACTATAATAAAATGAACAATAAAGATTTATTAGGAAAAAAAAAAGTGCTAAGGATGTCCGACTGCAGCTTAGGCCTGCTCCCTGCTCCAAGTGGACATCCCCTGAGGGCTCCTGGGTTGCCAGAGTGATGTCTGATTTCCAGCTTAGATCCAATCGCCCAGGGAGCGGGCCTAAGCCAGCAGGTAGATATCCCTTGAGGGGTCCCAGACTGCAAGAGGGCATAGGCCGGGCTTAGGGACCCCCCTCCTCCCCCTTCCCCCGAGTACACAAATTTTTGTGCACTGGGCTTCTAGTCTATAATAATAAAAGCATAATATGCAAATCGAATGAATGGCTGTCTGGATGTCCTTCTGGATGACTTTCCAGGTGAAGCTGGGGCTGCTGGCGTGGGATCAAGGCGGTTGCTGTGGCTGTGAGGGAAGGATTGAAGCAGCCGCTGTGGCTTCAAAGGCCTACTCTTGCACGAATTTTGTGTATTGGGCCTCTAGTTTATTATATAGTTCCTGGTGACACACAGGTAGTGTCTCACTTTGGTTCATTGCAAAACAAGATTACAGTGAAGAGTCGAACCTTGGGAACCTAGAATTGACCACCTTCTTCCCTTAATTTCTACCAACAAAATAAGTGAGGATAAATAGTTGTTTCCTGCTTCATACTGTGTGCATTGTTTTCATATAAACATTTGTTAGAAGGAGGAAAAATAGTTACTCTCACTGGATGTGTCTGTGTTCAACCCTTCCTTGGGGTGTACTTTTAATTCTGCAGCCTGGGTATTAGCAATATTAAACTGAAAATGTCACAGAATGTCAAATCTGAAAATGTCACTGGGTGGAGCGGGGGTAAGATGGTGACCCCATACCACCCACAGATGAAATAAATATCCCTCCCTGGTACTGTACAATGGTTTTTTTAGTGGGTATAATTTCATAGATTTTGCATCCTATTAATTTTCATGACATTGATGGAGAAATATTAAAACAGCGAGAGTACTGAAGAGAAATTAACTCATCAATTACATGTATGGGGCAGTGGAGACTGGGTTTATTTCACCATTTCAAATTGCAATAAAACTGTAATTACTAACTCATTGAATCTTCATGGAAATCTGCATTTATTATCACTTAATTTGAAGTCAGTGACTGCTGTATACTTAACTTTTCTCTAATATCTTCTCCCAAGTATAAAGAGTAGAAAACAGTTTGGAATTAAAGCAGCTGTCCCACTCAGTCCCCATAGAAACATTTCATCCAAACTAAATTTTGCCCATGAAACCAGAAAGATTAGTTTGTATTTAAATAGTGCAGAAAATGGAAAGTGAATATATTTTTTGTTCAAAGACTCAATTCCCCTTTTATGTCTCTCTCTTCTCTCCATAACTGTCTAACTCTGTCACTGCTCCCTCCCCTATCTTTTCTTCACATACTCAGGTATGGCACAGAGAGGGTGGTTTCCTACAGAGAGAAGGGCAAGGGGAGAAGGTAAAGCCAAAAATTTAGATTCCTGTTCTTTTCTAGGCCATTTACTAACCTCATGGTTTTGAGCAAGTTATTTTACTCTTTTGAAACTCACTCTTCTCATCTGTAAAATGGGGTTTATAATGCCAACCTTCTAAGTTTTATGTGACCATTAAGTGAACTAATAGATGTGATTAGCACCTAGGGTAGCACCTGGCATTTTAATGTTTGCTTCTCTTCCTTTATCTTTAAAGAAAACCAGGAATTGTAGGTATTAAATACTGTGTCATGATTTATGGAGTAAATTGAATTTCCCTGACAGCTTAGTATCTAGAAGGATCAAAAATGCATTTATTATACATAGGCCATTTGTTTTTGTTTTTGTATCTTTAATATGGTTGAAAAGCAAAGTTTTATATAAATCAAAACTGATCTTTTAACCATATATTATTTTCTTACTTGCCACTATGAATTAATTAAGTCTGAAAGGCATTATTTAAATGTTATTTCTATTTCTTAAGTCAGTAACTGACTCCTGGGAAATGCTGCATAACAGATGCTAAAGGGTCACAAAGGGGCAGAAATCACCCGCGTTTTATTTTTGAGCCAGTGATGCTTTTCCGAAGTCTGTTTCTGTCAGCTACAGGTTTGATGAATGAGCATAAGGAAGTAAAGGAAACAAGTGCTCATGGTGTGTGCACTGTCTGATTGAGGACCAGAGACAGGAAAGCTCACTCTCTGATCGTAGCAAGAAAGAGAACATATATAGCAGTTGGGATAGGAACTAGTTATAAACAAAACATAAATAAAATAAATGTTTTAAGCATTTTTAAAGGAGTGGTGGTGCTGAGCTGATAATTCTAAAATTCCCTTCACAAGCAGCGTTGGGTGAATTTGTTCCTCTTGACTTAACCTCTCAGAATAACCATCCATTCTAGAGATTTCTAAGTGCCTATCAAGTAGCTAGTGCACACAGTAACACAGTTAACAGAGAACAGGCAATAATAAAACTAAATTCTGTGCATTTGCTTTCATTCACTTGCCTATCTTTCCAGACCCCTAAAAGGTGCAGATGTTGTCCCTGAGAAAATGAACTGAGTACTCCTTAAGCTGATTTGCCATTTACATGTCTGCTCCATGTTGAATTAATCAACATACATGCAAAACATTTTTATTGCTGGCCAGAACCTGTTGAGCAAATACCCTGTCTCTGATCACAGACTGCTTCAGCTGAATTCACTGAATAGTTTCCAATAGCATGGAAAAGAAACACCAAGGCAGTCAGGGATATGATCATTATTTAGACACCTTCTGTATAATTGCTGTCTGCAAAAATGCATAAAGAAGCACTATGGTTGAAATGAGTTAATACACGTAGAGCTCTTTTAAGAGCTCCGGCCACATAATAAGCTCTTAATTAATGTTAGCTATTATCACCATTACTCCTATACCTCTTTTGTAGTGCAACTAGGATGCAGTTGCCAACTAAAGCGTGATGTTTTATCTCATGCAAAAAATAAAGGAAAGGTGAATTCTGCTATTTATGATATTCAATGGAAAATCCCAAGCAAGAAAGCTCATGCTCCAACTTTAGCAACTTAGTATTGATTAGCCACAGCTTACCAGTTGATATATCCAATCTATTATGTTTCTGAGAAGAAGATAAAAAGCATTTAGTAGGGAAAAATTAGCTGTCATTTATAAATTGATGCTATTAGCTCACCTGATTAAAATGCACATTTTCAATATGAATTCTGTAGAGAATACAGGAATGATCATCTTGATTCTAATTCTGAGAATCTTTCTGAGGACAAAAATCTGCACTAACCGGTTTGACTCAGTAGATAGAGCATTGGCCTGTAGACTGAAATGTCCCAGGTTCAATTCTGGTCAAGGGCATGTACCTTGGTTGTGGGCACATCCCTAGTAGGGGGAATGCAGGAGGCAGCTGATCGATGTTTCTCTCTCATTGATGTTTCTAATTCTCTATCCCTCTCCCTTCCTCTCTGTAAAAAAATCAATAAAATATATAATTTTTAAAAAGAACAAAAATCTTTTGGTTCTAGAGACTCAAAGTGTTCATAGAGGTTTATGCAGCAGTGTTTACAGCTTAACCCTAAATCCATTTGTGGTGTTTCTGCCATTATCTGTCAGACCATCTTTGGTTCTCGCTCAAGTTTCTCGCTGTGAATATTCTGGACTGTGGTAATAAGATGCAAGGGAATAGAAGGACAGTTAATGGTAAGGATTTGTTTTTTGTGTGTTTGTTATTGCATTGTGAAAAAATGAGGGATAGCTTTGGTATTACCAGAAATATAAAGCCGCACTGTCTGGCCCCCGTTTGCGTAGACCTTGGGCTGTAGTGTTGGGATATCACTCCTGTAGCTATCTTTAGGAAAACACTGAGAACACTAAGTGTTCAGTAAATGTTCACTGAGATCCTTAGTATATCAGATTATCTGCAATATTCATTTTCTCTTTAGAATTTTGCTTTTCCATTGGTGTGTGCACTGCTGAACTTCTACTTTCCTGCCTTTTTTGTTGTCTTCTAAATGCTGCCTTTTTTGTCTTCGTGCCCCTGCCCCCAACTCTTCTGCAGATCTCATCTGGGTCAGGAGGCATGTTTTACATGGACGCTTCTCAACTCTATGTAACATATGCCCCTTGAACCAGCTTTCAAATGGCCTCCCAGACATCTTTTCTTAAATATAATTTAAGCAAATTATACTCAACATATAAAATACCATTTGCCCCTCCAGTACCAGGATTTTCTTCTAATAACTCAGCCCTAGTAATGGTATTTCTATTTTCCCTGGTGCCAAAAAAGAACTTTGACTTGCATACAATAATTTTAATTAACCCTACATCTAATCAGATTCTTTGAACTATGGATTTCTCCTATATTCAGGCCTGTGATACTTAGGGTTCAAATCAAGCTGATACCCTATTTCTGGCATGTTTCCATTCTAACTGATACAGATATTATTCACACTCCTGAAAAAGTTGCTTTCTATGGCTTCTTAATAGATGACTCAAAGATTTTTCATTTCTGGCCCTTACTTTTCATCTGCATATACCTTATGCTCTAATGTAGCAGTGGGCAAACTACCTCAGGCCACGTTTGTGCTTCCACTTATGTCTATTAATAAAGTTTTATTGGAACATAGCCAGTTCTCTTCATCTGCATATTGTCTGTGGCTACCTTCATTCTAAAATGGCAAAGTTGAGTAGTGGTGACAGAGACTATATGGCCTGCAAAGCTGCAGATATTTGCTAGTGGGCCCCCTGCAGTAAAAGTTTGCTGACTCCTATAGATCAGAGCTTTTGAAAGTTTAATAATTTTGGGTTAGGACCATGATTCTGGGTATCTAACAAGTGCCCATGATGCAAATGCATTTGGACTACAGACCAAATATTGAGAACCAAAGCTCAAGAGCAAATTTACTAACTGCTAGCCTCATAAAATATTGAGAGACAGAAAGCATCTATGGTTTCATAACTACATTAGGCTATAACTCCACCTAATAGCTTCATGGGATGTATTAATATATTAACAACTTTAAAAATCACTAATATAAAACAAACAGAAAAACAAAACAAAATTAAATACGACAAAACATGGACAGTCATTCTGTGAGTTAGTCTATCACTTCTAAAACTGCCAAAATTGCCCTAGCCAGTTTGGCTTAGTGGATAGAGTGTCAGCCTGCGGACCAAAGGGTCCCAGGTTTGATTCCAGTCAAGGGCATGTACCTTGGTTGCAGGCTTCTCCCCTGCTAGGACCCTGGTCAGGGCACATGCAGGAGGCAACCAATTGGTGTGTTTCTGTCACATCAATGTTTCCCTCTTCCTTCCAGTCTCTCTAAAAATCAATGGGAAAATATCCTCAGGTGAGGATTAAAAAAAAGCACACATAAAACTGCCAAAGTCTCTCCTTCCTTTGGTTTATTTCTAACTAGAGGCCCGGTGCATGAAATTCATACACGGTGGGGGAAGGGGGCTCTCTCAGCCCGGCCTACACCCTCTCTCAATCTGGGACCCTTCTGGTGATGTCTGACTGCTGGTTTGGGCCCGTAGGGATCGGGCCTAAACCAGCAGTCGAACATCCCTCTCTCAATCCAGGACCCCTCGCTCCTAACTGCCCACCTGCTCACTTCTTACCGCCCACCTGCTCGGTCCTTGCCACCCATCTGCTTGCTCCAACATCTAACATCACTATCTAGTTGCAGAATGATTCCTCACCACAAAAGGAAACCCTGGACTTAAGTACTTATTTCCTAATCCTCCTGCCCTTGGCAGCCCCAGATCAGCTTTCTGTCTCTGCTTCTTTACCGATTCTGGATGTTTCCTATAAACAGAATCTAATAGTAGGTGCCTTTTTGTGTCTGCTCACATATTTTTGTCTGTTTTTATCTGATACCACATTTTGGTTATTTGAAAGGGAAATCCAAGATGGTTTAGAGATCAGATGTAAAAACAGAAGCCCTTTAGTAAGTGTCTGCATCATCTCGAAGTAGAAACCACTGTGCTAAGTGTGACCCCAGGGTGAAGGGAGGTAGAAGGTAAAGGGAGGATAAATAGTGATGGGAGGAGACTAGACTTTGGGTAGTGATGTATTATAGAATCATACACTGGAAACATATAATTTTATTAAATGATGTAACTATAAATTCAACAATATAAATTTAAAAAATTAAAGTAGCATTTTGGTGCCTTGATATATGAGCTTTTGGCTGGTTACATTCTCTAAATCATTTCTTAAAACATGAATTATTTCTGTAGAAAATGTATTTTTAATATAATAGGCTAATTTTTGGCAAGCATTATGCTGGTCTGAAAAGTCACTGCAGAAGAGAAGGAAAGCAGAATTTTGAAATAGTTTTGAATTGAGGATACAGTTCTGCATAGTGAATTGGAAAACACAAATTCTGGACCCACCTAATTTATACATGGGTCTGTTATGTCGTCTTGAAGAAATGACTAAATCTTTGGGTCTCAACATTTTTTGTTTTGTTTGATCCATGTGACAATGCAAGTACATTTTAAATATCTGTACCAACAATAAATACATGAATTCTGAAATTGAAAAAGAAAAGACTATATTTAACTTGGATATTTATAAAGACGACAAGAGCATACATTAAAAAGGAGGGAATTCATGCCATGGAATAAAGATATATGGTTGCTTAAGCTTAAGTAGCATGTGCAGCAACTATAAAAATGTGGGTTTTTAATGTTAGCGACCAGCTGATGGTAGCAATTGAGAGAAAATTGGTTGTGGTAGCCCCTATAATCTTTTATGTTTCTGAATTTGCATGATTCCTTGATGTGCTTCCTTATCTCACAGTAGTCCACACACATTTCAACTGCATTGATATTTTATTCATCCATTCACCCAACAAATATTTGATCTAGATCTGGGCTAGGTGCTGGTCAGTGTTTGTGTGATTTTTTTTTTTTTGCATCAGAGATATAAAGTGTTAATTATAGAGAGTTATTTTTGTCTGTTTGCAATTGCCAAGTATTTCATTTTTGAAGTCCAGAGTTTTTTGATCAGACATACATAGTTTTCATCTCCTGAGTTTGCTTTCCTCTGGCTCTTTCTCTTTCAATTTGCTATTATATAAACTTGTGTCAGATATGCTAAAATCAGAGCTCTTACCAAATGCAAAGGCGACTTGTTTATGCATTTTGAAAATGTTGGCAAAGAATTCCTTCAGTATAATACCTCCTTATAAAGTACCTACTATAGTTGTGCTCTAAGGGGTTTTACAGCAATACTTGATTATAGGTATAAAAAATGTTATGTTTAAAGTTTTATATTTCCTTGAAAATACTTATTTCATAAAATACTATATTTTGTGTGTTTTTCTCTCCTATCACAATTATGGTAATGTTTTTGAAATTTTTTTTCTGTTAAATATCATAATACCTAGTACTGGTACATAGTAGTTTCTCGAAAATATTAGTTGTGTGAAAAAAATGTATGAATTATTAAATAAGATGCATCAATATCTATCTTTTATAACACAATTCTGCTTTCCAAGCTTTGCTAATTATTATTTGTGTGTTGCCAAATAAATGGACTCCAAAAAATATATTACGCTTCAAAATTGGGCATGCTTTGTAATGTAAAATAAGGAAGATGTAATTAAAATAAGCATCTGGAACTCTTCCAAATGCAGACCCTTAGGGTGTTTTCAAGTCTCCTCTCACTCACTATTAAGATTCTAGAATAAGAAATATCCTTTGACTTTTCCTTAAAAATTGAATGGCCACTTCTGTAATCTTTGGGCTTTAACATAGTTAGAATTGATTGTCCCTGATCTTTATTGATGTTTCCTTTAGCTCTTTCCCCCAGAATTCTATGCCCTGCCACAACTGTTTCTGCAAACCATTTCTGCCCCTGACCTCTTCCCTTGCTATTAACTTCTTTACTCAGATCATGTGTTTCATCTGCCCCTGGATCTTCCCTTGTCCTTGAACCTGGGCTAGAGAGAACACTGTCAAGGCAAATGTATGCAGAGTTGTCTTCCTTCCATCTATCCCCTAGCTTTCTTCCTGCTGGCGTTCTGCCTCTAGGTGAGTAGCTTACCTTCCTGGAGGTCAAATGTTTTTGACTTTGGCTGTTCCTTTCTGAGAGTAGCACAGCAGTGATCATTTCCATAGACTTGCCCCTCATTTTGTTCCCATCTGTGACCTCTACTCAAGTGTCCCCTGGTTATAAGGTTCCCCTGCCTCTGATATTTATACTTAGGCATCTGAAAGTCTATAGACATCATCTCTCTACATTTCACAGTTTAACAGTTGAAATTTGGTAAAATATAGTGCATTAGAAGAAAGCACTGCCTCCTAAAACCTCACAAGAGAACAGAAAGGAATAAGAGGTGAGAAAGTCTACATGGCTTAAAAGAAAATTTTCTCTTATCTCTCTGTAAATAAGAGAAAATGAACTCATCACACAGAAACAGTATGATAATCAGAGAAACAATCAGGGATTGAAGAAGAGTTCCTGGAAGTTAAAAATATAATATTTAAAAAATTGAAGTATTCAAGGAAAAATAATGTGTAGTCTAGTAGAACACAAAGACAAAGAGATGAAGTTCAATACCCAACTAACAGGAGTTCCAGAAAGAGAAAAAAGGAGCAAAGAATCAGGTGATAGTAAATATCAAAGAAATAAGAGAAGACTTTTTCAGGAAGGTAGAGAATATGAGTTTTTAGAATGAAAGGGCCCAGAAACATTCAGAAAAATGGTGAAGAAAGATTCCCTCCAAGGCAACATAACATGTTCAAATGGCAAAAATAAAGAGAAGGATCTAGATTGTTTAGAAAAATGGGTTACACGTTCTGGGCCACAGTCAGAATAACATCGGACCTCAGTAGTCATACTGGAAGCTGAATATGATTCTTTAAAATTCAGAATAAAACATTTTCTACAAATTTTTCTACATTTAGTCAACCTTTAATCAGTCTGAGGATAGAATAAAGACATTCCCAGGCATAAATAATTGCAACCATTTACTTTCCATGTATCCTTTTCTAGAAAACCTCTATGGATAACTTCAACTGCAGTTGGGGAGTAAGCAGAACACAGATTAGATTATAAAAACAGGAGTTACAGTATAAGCATGAAAAAGGAAATCCCTGCAGGAGAGGTGTGCAGCCCACACAGATGGAGTCAGTCCAGAATACCAGGCACAGAGGGCGCTGGGAAGGACAGAACTCACAGATATCCCAGGGAACTGACATTGGTGGAATATGGCCTCATGGGGAGCTTTTACAGTGCTGTTACAGGGTTGGGAGGGATTATTTATATGTATGAGAAAGATTAAGTCCAAATAGATGATCACTAATCTCACAACCTCTTGCTCCCTTCATTCATTCCTGTACTAACAGACAATCGGAATCAGCATATATGACTCAGACCAATGTCCAGGAAAGGGTCTTGATTCATGTATTTGGTTATAATCCTTTGGTTCTTTCCTCCCGAAGAGTTATCTATATTTCGTATTTAGCCCAGACCTTTGCATCTACCAAATTGTTAGTGTTTTTGTCATATTAAGCATTAATTCCTGTTGTTAAGTAGTCATTTGCTTTAGACTATCACAAATACTCATGCTATACCATTGTCCCTCCCCCCTCCCATTTGACAGAAACTTATCAAACATAGGGATGTGATCTTTAAATTATCTATTTAAAAATTCCACATTTAATAACTAATAGATGTTTGTAGTACTGAGTTACTTGCCAGTTTTGCTAAAGCAAACTGTTAATTAGCCAGAAAGGCCCTGAAAATTAATCCTCTGACCTTACCTTTGGCAGAATTGCACTTAAACATTCTAGACAAATTAATGTCTGCTTTTTATAAGACCATTTATTTTTCTTTCTGTGGCGCATCCTAACTCTCCATTGTGAAGAACTTTTTTACATCTCAGTTAAGTCCTTCAAATTTCTATTTAAGTTAATTTTTTTCTTTATTATATCAGTTGGGGGATGTTCTCTCTCTCCTCTCCCTTCCTCCCTTCCTCCTCTCTCTCTCTCTCTCCCTCCCTCCCTCCCTCCCTCCCTCCCTGCCTCTCTCCCTCCCTCTCTCTCTCTCTCTTAGTTTGCTTCTAATTGAAGGTGAAAACAAGTTTTTGTCTTAACATGGTGTGGCCTCTTGAAAACAAATAAAGGAGACTAGTTTGAGAGCTAACCTAAGACAGCTCACAACTTGAGCCAGCTGTTTGTTTTTTTTTTTAAATTGATTAAGGTATTACATATGTGTCCTTATCCCCCGATTGCTCCCCTCCATGTCCTGCTCATGCCCTCAAACGCTGATGTCTGTGTCGATTGGTTATGCTTATATGCATGTATACAAGTACTTTGGTTGATCTCTCCCCTATACCCACCCTCCCCTACCTTCCCTCTGAGATTTTAGCACCTGAATGATGCTTCTCTGTCTCTGCATCTGTTTTTGTTCATCAGTTCATGTTGTTCATTATATTCCACAAATGACTGAGATGATGTGATATTTATCTTTCTTCGACTGACTTATTTCACTTAGCATAATGCTCTCCAGCAGCTCCATCCATGCTGTTGCAAATGGTAGGAGAGCCTTCCTTTTTATAGCAGCATAGTATTCCATTGTGTTACTGTACCACAGGTTTTTTAATTCACTCATCTACTGATGGGCAGTATATCCCAAGAAACTAGAAACACTAATCAGAAAGGATATATGCACCCCTATGTTCATAGCAGCACAATTTATAATAGCTAAGATTTGGAAACAGCCTAAGCTGTCATTTTGTTGATGTGGAAATTGTGCAGCATAATGGCCCTCTGCAACTTGTAAATGTGAAGAGAATTTGGTTATTTAGTGATTTGAATGTCTCACAAATTTAGCTTTTTGCCCTTTGTAATAGGCTACTTTCCTGGAAATTCCCATTTTGGTTTATTGCCATGACTATGGGACAATATAGTCCCATATGGGACAATGCCTAATGTATTAGGCATTTAATAAAATTATAAGTTTAATGCTAAATGACTTTTTAATCAATGATATTTACTATTGAGTTCTTTCCTTTCATATAATGGTAAACACCAGCATTTTTAGGGACACTTATAAGGTCTGATTTACTGACAACCAAAGGTTATGTCTTGAACATTGGTTCTTGTAGAAAATAGGATTAATATAAAATTTAGATTATACATAGTAAAATACCTATTTTTATTACACAAATATTAACTACCTCTGTGTACTGAAAGTAATTTATGAAGCATAGGTAGTAATATGTTTACCCTTTATATTAAATCATATTATAGTTTTGTTAATGTGGATTATAATCCATGGATAAGTTCCCTACTCCCAGGAGCTGATACCAGTGACCAGTGGTGAGGCTGCTGAGAAGAAACTTCCAGGAGAAATATACACCCCAAGTGGCTCATAGACGAGCCAGTGCACAAAATGTAAATATGCTGTGTGTTGTAGTATTAATGATCTTTGCTGTTCCCTAGACTATTTATGGGACTACCCTTAAAGTCCTTCACAGTGTGTGAGTGGTCCAAGAATTTCCAAGCTACTCTTGTTGCTTTCAGATTATCGAACCAATTTGGCTATAGTTAATAACTCTATTAACTGGATAATGGCTACTGTCCTTTTATAGCTCAGCAGCACTGCATCCCCATTATAAACAACTGATCAGTGGTATAAATCTCTATAGCGTAATACACAAAATACTTTGTCTCTTAAGGGCAGCCTCACAGAAACAGCAACCAGGGCTGCATTTTCCATTGGGAAAAGCTGCCTCAGGCTTCAGTATCCCTGCAACGGGGTAGCATCTTCAAAGTCTCTTCTCTGGAATTGAGCAGATGGCAGCTTTCAGATTGAAAAGTTGATTCAGTGCCGCATTTAGTGTGATTAAAACTGACGATGAGCCTGGAGCTAAGTCTACACAGCACCACAGAACAGGTGGCAAAATGGAAAATGAAGGGAACCAATTTATTTGTCTACACAACACACACAACAACAACAACAAAACAAACAAACAAACAAACAAAAGCAGTTTAGTGAATTTTCCCCTACTGGAGTACTTTTTTCCCCCTCGTCAAATGAATTGGATTGACCAGCTAGCTGTACTGGCATCCTGTAGACTTAGCCTGAAGTCTCCTGCTCTAACAGGCTTCACACTTCTGGGGGCCTGTCCTGCACAGCAGGTTCAGAGAGATCTAAGCCTTTAAATGCAGTGTATACACAGAGCTTTGCAGATAGCCCCATGGAGCTACCACATAAGATGGTTTTTCATGTGCAAATGAGAAGGTCTTTCATTTCTCAAGCATTGTATCCCCTTCTGTTGAAAGACAAACATAGGAAATGAACCCACATTGAGTTAATTATAGAAGAGTAGCCAGTTCCACAGTCAGGACTATAGGCCTTAGTCATGGAGCTTAAATGCATTAGTATATTTTGAACTATGTTACTCAGAGTTCAAGCCACATTGGGGGTTCATGGCTTTCATGAAACTTCTCCCTGGGAAGTCCATTCTGGGAGCACATTGAAAAATGCAAGGAATTATGAAGAGCTAAACGGCTGATTTACAAAGTGAGAAATCACCTGGCATAGTGTTTTAGTGAAACTCCATCATCCGGATACATGCTGCTAGAAAGTAAATTTGGAAGTCTCCTAGGATGAATAACAGTAAATGTGGATCATGTCCAAGATATCCAAGCATAGACCCGTTGGAAAAAGCCATAAACCATTACCCCCCTCCCCCCAGCCAAGTGCAGCCTGACCGCCCCAACCATTAAGGACAATATCCTGGCATCCATAGCTCCCATTGGCAGCACCCTGGGGGGTGGGAGCTCCATACATTCCAAAGACCACTTCCTCCTGCCCAACCCCTCTCCTCCCTTACCCGCAGGCCTTAAAAACAGCAGCCCAGTTCGGTTCTGGTGCGGCCTCACTGCTCTCCTTCCCTTCCCCGGGGAGCCATGAGCCCGTCCATTTGCTCCTAATAAAGCCTGGATGATTTTCCGTTTGGCTCCATCTTTAATTCCTTGATGGCTTAACAAAACAGATCAGAAATATATTTAATGATTGCAAGTGACTTTTCATAGTCATGGAATGGATAACCATATTTCAAATGACTAGAAAAGGTATTTGGTTATTTTTCAAAAAGTTTTTAATATTTTGACTTTTGTTTTTGAAAGACTCATTCTTAGAGGTTTTTACTTACATATTTATGACTTCCTCATAGTTTGTTTAATAATGCAGGTTCTATAAAGATAATGAAATGCTACATTAAAATATTTAAAAATGTGTTTTAATGTTACATGCTTATGTATGTACTTATATATGTGCACACACATACATATATATTTGTGTTATATATCTATCTATATGCACAAACACACTATGTACTATTCTCCTTAAACACATAATTTTATTTATAATGACTTTAATTGAACTACATCAGGAAGACTGTGAAGTGTCCTCTCTGACAGAGATTGAAAGAGGAAGTTTTGATAATGCTATTGTTATAACAGTTTTAATAGTGAAAAAGCTGAAAAAGGTTAGGTAATTTTCCAAGGTTACAAAGCTCATAAATGACAGGAGCAGGAATTTTAACCTGGGTCATAAATCTTTAAATAATGCCATGTGCCTTCTCTTGTTAAATATGCATTTCAAGGTAAATGCTTGAAGTGTATTCCATTATGTGCTACAAAATGAATATTATTTATACATATGCTCAAAATCTGCATGCTGATGATTTCCTTTAATGAATTACATTTATATGGCACGTTTCTAATGCAGGCATATTAAAGTCTGGTTTTTATGGACACGGTAGAGATCAGACATATCCCTGCTTTCTTTAGTAGTGTACATCTGTTGGAGTTGGTCTTTTTTATATAATTCACATTCATGTTTTATTATAAGCTTATCTTCAATGATCACTACTAGAAACATAATTTTAAGACCATGTTTTTGTTTCCTTACTATTGTGGTAACTACTGGAAAATAGGATTTAGCTCATTTCCATATAGTGTCCCTATGCAATGCTGCTCTCCTGAGTGGCAGGTGGCATTTTTTTTTTTTTTAATGAAGGGACTGAGGCAAAAATCTGCAATGGAAATATTTAGTATTTATAAAGAGAAAGAGGATATCACAGACAAGTCTGGTTCTTAGGAAATCCTTTAAAATAGCCTACCATGAAGCTCTGTGTAGCCGAGCATTTCTATGATTTGAGAACATATTGTTTGTTAAAATACTAACTAAGTTCTCCCAAATGTTCTAGAAGATGTGTCTTGGGAGAGGTCAGATGTGCTCAGATCCCACTGCCCTATGTGTGCTGCAATAGGGATCTATCATAGCCATTGATTTTTCTGAGCACAAAAGGGAAAAATGAAAGGATATCAGTCATGCTGCAGAGGACAAGTGTGGAACAACCCTCTCAGCTGCTCAACAAGTGTCTTCTATGGGGTGTGCCTATCATTGACAGCCAGGGATTGATGTGTGCAGAACAATCATTTATGCTATGGAGCTGCACATGTTAAATCCCAGTGCTCTGACAAAGGACAAATTCAGGGTTGAGTGTGAGCCTTCTGTGAAAAACAAATTAGGATTGATCTTATTAAAATAACTAGAGACCCAGTGCACAAAAATTTGTGCACCCAGGGGAAGGGGGTCCCTCAGCCCGGCCTGTGCCCTCTCACAGTCTGGGACCCCTCGGGGGATGTCCACCTGCTGGCTTAGGCCTGCTTCCCAGGGGATCGGGCCTAAGATGGTAGTCAGAAATCCCTCTGGCAGCCCAGGAGCCCTCAGGGGATGTCCACTTGCCATCGGGGAGCAGGCCTAAGCTGCAGTTGGACATCCTTAGCGCTGCTGAGGAGGCGGGAGAGTTTCCCACCACCACCACTGTTTTGGCAGCTGTCAGACTGGCCTGTGGCTGAGCAGAGCTCCCCCTGTGGGAGCACACTGACCACCAGGGGGCAGCTCCTGCTTTGAGCATCTGCCCCCTGGTGGCCAGTGTGTGTCATAGTGACCAGTCATTCCCAGTGGTTCTGCTGTTAGGGTCAATTTGCATATTACTCTTTTATTATATAGGATGGTTCCTTCTGCAAACCCAGGGCCTTTCACAAGACAAATTGGCCTATTCCCCCCTTTGGTGTTTGTGGGGAAAGGAAATGTTTGTTGTTTTTTTTAAAGTAGGTGTTCTTCTTGGTGATGATTTACAAATATAACAAATTTTGGAAAAAATGCACTTTTCTAAATGCAAAAATATTGTCTCTGCAAGATTGCATTTACTCAGGTAAAAATAAAAGTTTTAATAAACTCTCCATATGTCTCTAAATATCTGGATATTCCAGTTCTTATAAGAAAGTAAATAAGGTGATTAGATTTTTCACTCTTTCCTTTTAAAAATTAAGATTAATTTTATCTGCAGGTGATTTGAGTGAGGGCACTTATAGAGAGCCATGCATCCTAATATAGAAATTTTGATTATATAAAACCTTTTCCTTAGTATTTTCATTACCTTGGATTTAATCTATTTCATGCTACAACTAGAGGCCTGGTGCATAAAAATTTGTGCACTCAGGGGGATCCATCAGCCCACCTGTGCCTCTTGCAGTCTGGGAACCCTTGGGGGATGTCCACCTGCTGGCTTAGGTCTACTCCCTGGGTGATTGGGCCTAAGCTGGCAGTCAAACTTCACTCTGGCAAACCAGAAGCCCTCAGGGGATGTCCATTTGCCATCAGGGAGCAGGCCTAAGCTGCAGTCAGACATCCTTAGTGCTGCTGAGGAGGCAGGAGAGGCTCCCACCACCACCGCAGTACTGACAGCTATCAGCCTGGCTTGTGGCTGAGCAGAGCTCCCCTGTGGGAGTACACTGACCACCAAGGGCAGCTCCTGCATTGAGCATCTGCCTCCTGGTGGTCAGCATGTGTCATAGTGACGAGTCATTCCCAGTGATTCTCCTGTTAGGGTCAATTTGAATATTGCCCTTTTATATAGGATAGAGGCCTGGTACATGGGTGGGGGCTAGCTGGTTTGCCCTGAAGGGTGTCTTGGATCAGGGTGGGGTCCTGCTGGAGTTCCTGGTCAGTCTGAGTGAGGGGCTGAGGGCCATTTTCAGACTGGCCATATTTCCTTCAGGGTAGGGGTCCCTGCTGGGATGCCTGGCCAGCCTGGGTGAGTGGCTGATGGCTGTTTTCAGGCTGGCCACAGCCCCTTTAGGGTGGGAGTCCCTGTTGGGGTGCCTGGCCAGCCTGGATGAGGGGCTGAGGGCCATTTTGAGGCTGGCCAAGCCCCCCAACAGTGACCCTCACCCCATGAGGGTGGGACCATCCTGGGTGAGGGGCTGAGGGCTGTTTGCAGGCTGGCCAGAGCCCCAGTCATCCAAGCTCCCAGTGAGGCTGGCTGGAAGCTGGTATCTAGGGTTTATTTATCTTCTATAATTGAAACTTTGTTGCCTTGAGCAGAGGCCACAGCCGTCCTAGGCAGGCAGCTTCCTCCATTGCTGGGGCAATGAAGCCTCCCGTTAGCTCTAGCTTTGTGGCTGTTGGCCACCATCTTTGTTGGGTTAATTTGCATATAGTCACTCTGATTGGCTGGTGGGTGTGGTTTGGGATGTAGCAGAGTGACAAATTAGCATAGTACTCTTTTATTAGATTAGATGGTTCTTTGGTAGGACTGTGTCAATTCATGAAATTAATTCATGTCCATATGTTTAGTGAATATCTACTGTGTACTAGGTATACTTCTAGGGACTGGGAGGGAGACAGTGAACAAAATAGATAAAGTCATGCTCTTATAAGGTCTACTTTCAGTGTGGAGAGATAGAAATAAATACAACCATATTATTGCATAATACATGTGTAAGTGCCAAGAAGGAATACCAAGCAGGATAGTGGGAACAGTGAGCTCTGAGAGGTGGAGCTATTTTTTTGTGTGTGGTAATGAGAACTTAGGCGGCATTGGAGCTCAATGCTAAATGCTTATGATTGACTTATGTGGAGGCCTAGCCCTTGAGGAATATGGAAATAGGTCACCTCTTTTCCTTTTTAAAGAATAGAGTGGCATGTTCTTCCTCAGAGAAGTCTCTGCTGGCCACCCCATCAGTCCCTGGTCTCTCTCTTTACACTCAGAAGTAAGAAGGGAAAAAGCATAGAAGTAAAAAAGATTTTACTTATATGCATTTATTATAAGAAAATGCATTAAAATAAACTGTACACTATCTCAGGGCACCTTGTTGTAGTCAATTTAATATTAGTCCAAATTATTCTGTTTTAAATTATAAGCTTTCTGACCAAGACTATCAGAAAACTGCCAGCAATCAAGAGTTGGGCAGTTTAATGCATACATTTATCACTGCATTCCTCTTACTGTTTACACAGTCTGAAGAAAACATTAAGCCTTGCCTTTCATACATTTAAAATTTCACAGCAATGATATCTAATATTTATAGAGCACAAACAACAGCTAATCATTGGGCGAAGATGCTCACACGCATTGCCTCATGATGCGAATGGTAATTGTGTGAGGGAGGTATGGTTGCCATGCCTGTTTTAGAGGCGGGAGAACTAAGACTTGGAAAATTAAGTCACTTGCCTAGATTTACAAGGCCAGGATATGTTAGATCTGGCATGAAGACTGAGGCAGTTTAAATCCAAAGTCTAAAGAAAGTAACAGTATCTAAATACCATTTATAGCCGTCGATGAAGGAAAATGGAATCCCAACTCCCATGCCTACAGTTAGCCACTGCCAGTCCCAGAGCTTCGTGTCTTTAGGTATTAGAAGACAGAAGTATCTTGCTACGAAGAATGAAGAATGATACTAATGCAAAGCAAGTTGACTTGGTAGTAAGCCAGTGTAATGTGAGACTTCCCACAGTCCATTATATGAGCAACACTTGGCAGGAGGTCCGTTGGGGAGCTCCGGCCATGAGTTTGAGATTTGCCCAAAGAAAAGGGGCCAGAGTTAGTTAGGATTAAGACTTGGTGAAATACATGGTTTTAATCTAGGAGCAAATGCACGTTACTCTTCGAAAGAGCATCGCAGAGGTCAGCATTGCCAACAGTGCCAGAATTTGATTCTTCTTTTCAAATCAGCAGCCAGACTCAGAAAGCTGTGTGTGAGCAGTTGTCTATACTCATTGCTCCTCCATCAGCTCCTTCAGATTTGCCCTCAATATCATAATTCATTGCTAATTCAGCAAATGGTAAGGGGCTTTCACTTGCTGGATGGTGTAGGTGACAGGAAAACAACACTGAATGCATGAAACCCACACCTTCAATAGAGCTCACATTTTAGTAGAAGTCAGTAGATAATAAACCACCTAAGCAAGTAGCATTGATAATGATAAATATGAAGGTTTATCAGGGAGGGAAGAGCAGGGTAATTTCAGAGTAGACATCAGAGAGGGCCTGTTGAGAGGATGACTTCTGATTATAGATGATCTGCCTGTTAAAGAAGTACTTTATCTGACAGAAGAGGTGGGACTGAGGTTTCTCTTCCACTCTCAGTCACCTTACCTTACTCTACATGTCTTCTGATTGGCCTAGCCACTGTTTCATCAAGTCTGGCATGTCATGGTGTCAGTTGTTTTGAATTTTATGCTAAGCAGTGGAGTTACCAGGCCATTATTTACAATTTTTAAATCGTATTTGTCTAGTTTCCCTTCAAGGAAAACATAGGCTTACTTTTTGCGGTCTACCTGGACAATAAATACACAGTCTTTTGCACAAATAATTACACGTTTTAGAGGAACCTGACCTTTGGTCAGGAGGATGCTAGATTGTGTTGCCTTTGTTGCTTTCACTAGGTGAGCAGGCAGGCATGGGGCCAGAACTTACAGAATGGCTGGAAGGAGGAGGCTAGGGGCTTGAAATCCTTGATGTAGGTGGCATTGTCCTTATTTTACTCATGAAATAATGGTGTCTGAGTTGGCTAGCCTGCCTTCAAATGGAGGATTCTGAAGGACTATCTGAGCTATTACATTTCAAACATCAAGCACATATTTTATGTTTCTATGCCATTACTGTTTGTGTTTGTTGGCAGGTAGGAATGTATCTGTATGTGTACATGTTATAATTGCATCAAAGATAGCCCCTCTTTTAATATACATAATACCTTTTAATTTTAATTTTATTTTTTCTATTTTTTTATTGACTCAGGTATTACATATGTGTCCTTATCCCCCCCATAGCCCCTCCCACCCACCCCCCACTCATGCCCTCACCCCTCTGGTGTCTGCGTCCATTGGTTAGGCTTATATGCTTGCATACAAGTCCTTTGGTTGATTTCTCCCCCTTACCCCTACTCTCCCCTACCTTCCTCTGAGGTTTGATCTTACTGATGCTTGTTATTAAATGTTATAAATCTAATTATAAACCAGTCTGAGAAACTCTAATGAAAGTACAGTAGTGTGTTGGTATCATTTAGTGGGGTGCCCCACTCTTGTGCTACTTATATTTTGATGAAAACAGCTTTCTTGAGGTATAATTGACATGCAGTAAACTGAACATAGATGAAGTGTACAGTTTTATATTGTCAGTATGCATCCACCAATAAAATCCTTGCCAGAGTCAAGATAATAAACACCTTCATCAAATCTAAAAGCTCCTCGATACTTTTTGTCATGTTTCCCACCCTTCCTTCCCTGCTAGTGCCTTCTTCCTCAAGAAACTACTCATCTTTTCTGTCTCTACAGATTAATTTTATATTTTATAGAATTGTATGTAAATGGAATCAGATATGCTGGAAAGATTTTCGAATATGGCTTTTATCATTCATCATAATTATTTTGAGATTTCATCTGTGTTGTGTATTTCCATAGTTCATTTTTTATTGCCGAGTAGTATTTATTGTAGGAACATGCCACAATTTGTTTATCTGGTTACCTCTTAATGGACATTAGATTGTTTCCAGGCTTTGGCTATGACAGAGCTATTATAAACATCCCTATATACATGAATTGTTAAGACATGGTGAGTAGGACATACTTCTTCCCAGGTGAGGAATATTATATTGATGGTAGTGATGATAATAAATGACAACTACCATTACATAAGTACATGGTATGTGTTAGATATTGTGTTATAGCCTACATGTCACATATATTTTGCGGGTGTAACTGTGACGAGATAAAAGTAAAGTTTGAGCTCAGGAACCAAAACAACAAAATTGTCAGGCCCTGGAATAAGTGAAATCATCAAATTAGATGTACGAGGGCTGTTTCCATGACTCTGGGGTAACGATTTCTTCCTATAGCGAGGACTTAAGAACACACTATGAAAGGTGAATTTGGCTGGGCAAAGTGGGAAAGTAGGAGGCTGAGTCTGGGAGTAACCACAATTGCACTGAACATGATAGCAAATGATGTGACCAGAAGTTTAGTCCTGCTCAGAGGGCCTCCTACTTGGTTCAAGAACTCCAATAGCAAGTAGACGTGTGGACACCTGGAGAGCCAGGGCTGAGCCTGGAGGAGAAGCCAGGAGGCTGCGGTCACATAGGCTGAGCAGAGCACTGAAGAGCTCCCGAAGGTGCATGCTGGAACTTCTGCCGGGCTCAGAGGGAAAGCAAGTAAACGCTTCCCTGGTCTGCTGTTCTGACCTCCTTCCCCACACTCTTTGGAGACAGGGAGGTAAAAAGCAGCAGTGGATTTGAGCAAGAGGTGGAATAGCTGAGCAGAGAAAGAGAGCAGGAGTCAACAATACCCTCTCTCTGAAGGCATGCAGGCTACCAAATATAACTACTGAAGCAAGACAAGGCTTCGTAATGTAGCATTAGTGTAGAATTACCTATTACCAAAAATGTAAAGGGACTTGTTTCCCCCAGTGGATACATTTTAAATGGGCAGTGGGAGGCAAAAATAAAGTTGCAACATCATTACATCTTGTATGTATATCATCCCTTTTCAATGTTTTTGTTACATGTGAATTATTAGTTCATAAAATCCATATCTTCTGAACTTTGACTCACTGAGTACAAAAATCTTAAGCATAGATATTCATATGACAGGCAAAGAATTTAGCTATTAGGTGAGAAATTCAGAAGAAAGTGATTATTGACCCTCAAATTGCCATGAAACCAGCATCACAGCCAGCTTACAGCTGACCTGTCTTGGGAGATAAAATCAAGTCATATCTCAAAGAGCAAGATTTTAGAAAGCTCTTTGCAGATAAAAATTTAAGAAGTGAATCCTTTGAGAATTGTTTATTTCATTTCTGAAAATGTCACTGTTCTAGTCTAGGTTCATATCAGTTAACTGCTTGTCTTTCTCTGGAGCTGGCTGTTTGTTTTTAAGCAGGAGACATGAAAAATGAGGGCTTGGTATTGAGATGTAACTTGGTCACAGTAGAATGATTTCCATCTAGTTATATCACGGAGCTAGCAGAGCCTTAAGAAACTAGAGATAGGGCTTTGAAATGACAATTGCAAGTATAATGAAATAGTCACTCTTCTTACCCAAAGCTTATGAAGAAAGACTTTTTTCCTGGCAGTGTTTCTTTTTTTAATATCAGCTACCAACCAAACACACACACACACACACACACACAAACACACACACACATCCTTATATATTAAGTATTAATCTACTCTATAAAAGCAAAATATTAAAATTAACCGTTTCTCCGAGACAGGGTAAGCCACGCCCACCAGCCAATCAGAGCGGCTGTATGCAAATTAGCCCAACCAACATGGCGGCCGCCACTCACGGACCTGAGTAAACAGCCCTTTCCATTGCGGCAGGAGCGAAAGTGAAGCTGCGCTTGCTCCACTTAAACTGCCTCTAGCGAAACACAGATTTGAAACATTTGAAACAATATAACAATGATAGAATCCTCAGGAGCTGAAGGAAAGAGCAGCCCGGGCCTCACCAGTAAAAGTAACAATTGTTTCATTATAGATACTGTGAGGTGAAGCAAAGAGGAGGCTTTGTTAGTTAGAAGGCCGCCTTAAAGGAACAGTGTATCAATTATAGGAGATAACCCCAGGCCTTCAAGGAACAGTATCAATTATAGGAGAAAAAACTCCAGAAACCTGCATCCAGCCAGCCTTGCTGGGACGTTGGGTCAATGGGAGCTGTGGGCAGCTTGAAAGCCCGTCACCCGGGCTGGTCAGGCACGCCAGCAGGTGGACATCCCCCGAGGGGTCCCAGACTGCGAGAGGGCACAGGCCGGACTGAGGGACCTCCCGAGTGCACAGAGCGGCTGCAGGGCGGGACAGCGCAGGACCCAGGACCCATGAGTGGGAAATAGGCGGCAGGGTTGGAGGGCACCGCGAAGTGGGTAAGAGGCGGCAGGAGGTCGGCGGCCTGCTTGGTGGGCTTCCCAGGCCCTTTGCGGGGCATCAGGGAGCAGGTAGAAGGTGGCAGGGGGTC